>QNTS01009322.1:11165-27538 GCA_003317085.1 Hucho hucho | reverse complement strand
GTCGGCTCGCTCGCTCCTTAGTGACACTCTGTCGGTCGGCTCGCTCGCTCCTTAGTGACACTCTGTCGGTCGGCTCGCTCGCTCCTTAGTGACACTCTGTCGGTCGGCTCGCTCGCTCCTTAGTGACACTCTGTCGGTCGGCTCGCTCGCTCCTTAGTGACACTCTGTCGGTCGGCTCGCTCGCTCCTTAGTGACACTCGGTCGGCCGGCTCGCTCGCTCCTTAGTGACTGTCTCTGTTCTCTCTCTCTGTGTGTAGCGGGGGCAGTGAAGCTGAATAAGCAGCAGACGGACATCGCCATCAACTGGGCCGGAGGACTCCATCATGCCAAGAAGTCGGAGGCCTCTGGGTTCTGCTACGTCAACGACATAGTCCTGGCCATCCTGGAGCTGCTCAAGTAAGAGCCCTATGTGTGGTCACTCACCCACCCCCGTTGGGCCGGTCTTGTCTACATCTTTCACTTCTGGGGAAAGACGAAGAATGTTGAAGTGTCCTTGGCTGGTCATGGTGTGTGTATGTGTGTTTGTTTGAAAAGGAATAGTCCCCTGGCTCTGATGAGGAACCTAGATGAGTGGATTCAATTGTCTGTCCTAATCCGGTATTAACGTCCTCTAGATATTGTAATGATTGGTTCTACATGAACCGAGTAAAAACTCACGGACCACTATTAAAGCTCAAACCAAGTTTATTCACGTCAAGGGTCAGACAACTGAACAAAGACATGTTCCCACCAGCGTATGTTACTCCATTTTATAGGCGACCACCTCCTTCCCTCTAAACATTACGTCTTTAATGCTAGGCAGGAAGTTAAGTGATGTGGGTAATAAACTGTGCCTTCTCCCTTTTAATGTGATCTGACCTCAGTCCCCATTCCTCACTACTCTCCATCCTTATCAGTGACCTGATCTGACCTCCGTCCCCATTCCTCACTACTCCACTGCTCTCCATCCTTATCAGTGACCTGATCTGACCTCGGTCCCCATTCCTCACTACTCCGCTGCTCTCCATCCTTATCAGTGACCTGATCTGACCTCGGTCCCCATTCCTCACTACTCCACTGCTCTCCATCCTTATCAGTGACCTGATCTGACCTCAGTCCCCATTCCTCACTACTCCACTGCTCTCCATCCTTATCAGTGACCTGATCTGACCTCGGTCCCCATTCCTCACTACTCCGCTGCTCTCCATCCTTATCAGTGACCGCAACCATGTGATTGCCTTTCCCTCACACAGTAACATTCCCAAGGCCCTGGTTCATATCCAACGTTAATTAACTCCACCATATACATTCCTCCTACAGAGAACCATTCACTTCTGGTGTAGACAACCAGACTGTGGCTCTTCTCCTTTCCATAGGATACCCCGATGATGAACAACGTTTTAAAGTTTAGAAGTCAGAAGCCATCAGTATGTAATGAGTTGTCTTGTCTGTTGTCCTGTCAGGTACCACCAGAGGGTGTTGTACATAGACATCGACATTCACCACGGAGACGGAGTGGAAGAGGCTTTCTTCACCACAGACCGGGTCATGACTGTCTCCTTCCACAAGTATGGAGAATACTTCCCTGGTACCGGAGACCTGAGGGTGAGTGTGTGTGTGTGTGTGCGGGCGTCAGAAATAAAAGTAGATTTCAGTGTGTTCCTTTTGTGATTACACTCCCCACTTCAGAGTGTTGGATTGTCTGCTTATATTTGAGTTATTTTTGTATTCCAGTATGTAGAATAAGGTGTTGTTTTTTTAGGACATTGGAGCAGGGAAGGGGAAATACTACGCTGTAAACTACCCTCTCAGAGACGGCATCGACGACGAGTCTTACGAAGCCATCTTCAAACCTGTAAGTCTCCTGCTTCAAGTCATTTCATGTTTTGGTTTACATACATACACAAAAAAAAGATGTATGTATTTATTTATAATTTAAAATCAATGTCTGTGTTCACTAGGTGATGGCTAAAGTGATGGAGATGTTTCAGCCCAGTGCAGTAGTGTTGCAGTGTGGAGCCGACTCTCTCTCAGGAGACCGACTGGGCTGTTTCAACCTCACCATCAAAGGTTACACACACACACGTTTACTCAACAGTTTGTGTTTTCCAGATGACGTACAGCAGGAGTATGGAATAATTGTAGTTTAAACATTTTAAAGTTTTAGTCTCATTAATGATTACTGCTCTTATGGTGTTGGTATTATTAATGTGTAGGCTTGTTTTAGTATACGGTCTTAATCTTTCTGGCGTTCTGTCTGCCAGGCGTGAGCCACATGTATATGAAGACCCATTTCCATTCCAGAAGAATGGACAATAACGCTTTTGAATGTTGAACCCTTGACGTTGTGTTTCAGGCCATGCTAAATGTGTGGAGTACATGAAGAGTTTCAACCTGCCACTGCTGATGCTGGGAGGTGGCGGTTACACCATCCGGAACGTGGCCCGCTGCTGGACCTACGAGACCGCCGTGGCTCTGGACAGCACCATACCTAACGGTACGCACGCACGCGCGCACACCTCGTTCTACCATTTTAAGCGACATTAGAAAAAGACCTTTTTCACGTTTTGACTTTATAATGATGACTCTCTCTCTCGTCCTATCAGAGCTGCCTTACAACGACTACTTTGAGTACTTTGGCCCTGACTTCAAGCTCCACATCAGCCCGTCTAACATGACCAACCAGAACACCAATGATTACCTGGAGAAGATCAAGTAAGTTACAGAGCCAGCCACGCGCTCCCGCACAGCGACACGGGCAGCAGGGTTTCTGTTAGGAAAATGTGGTGCCGGGACATTTGACCATACGTTTTACTGGACCCATATGCATTGGTGACCTGATTTTATGATGTCCACCTGTGATGCTCAGAATGACAGAAATCACATTTTAAATGATGGTTATTCATCTTGACAGAGGATGCAATGGCTTTCTGTGTTTTCTTAGTGAATTCCGACGTTCTAACGGCTTCAGATGCGCAACTGTCTACTTTTCCTCAGGCAACAAGACGATCACTAGGCGCTATGTCAATCTACTATCCCCCGTAGTACCACCGTTGACCTACTCTATTGGTCAGCTTGTCGTTCTGTGTGAAATAAATGGCCTACTCCAAACACACTGGGACAGTTGTGGGACGATCGATCCCAAATCATACAACCAGTAGGCCTAAGCTACGTAAAAATAAACTACGAAATAACAAATGGAATTGTGTAGTAACCAAAACCAAGTGTTAAAACAAATCAGAATATGAGATTCTTCAAAGTAGCCACCCTTTGCCTTGATGACAGCTTTTTTGCACACTCTTGGCATTTTCTCAACCAGCTTCATGAGGTAGTCATCTGGAATGCATTTCAATTAACCTGTTGTGCCTTGGTAAAAGTGAATTTGTGGAATTTTTCCTTAATGTGTTTGAGCCAAGAGTTACATTTTTAAGGAAAGAAATTCCACAAATTCACTTTTACCAAGGCACAACAGGTTAATTGAAATGCATTCCAGATGACTACCTCATGAAGCTGGTTGAGAAAATGCCAAGAGTGTGCAAAAAAGCTGTCAATGCAAAGGGTGGCTACTTTGAAGAATCTAAAATATATTCTGATTTGTTTTAACACTTTTTTTTTTTTGGTTACTATTTGATTCCGTAGTTTTGACGTCTTCACTATTATTCTAAAATAGTAAAAATGTAAACCCCGTTGAATGAGGTGTTCTAGAACTTGTGACCGGTACTGCACATACTAAGTGTCTCTCCCCCTCCACAGACAGAGGTTGTTTGAGAACCTGCGTATGCTTCCCCACGCCCCGGGGGTCCAGATGCAGGCCATACCAGAAGACGCTCCACACCCGGACTCTGGAGACGAGGACGACGAGGACCCTGACAAACGCATCTCCAGTCAGTACACACACTAGCTCCTCCAACAAGAGTACTGTCGCACTCTCTCACCACTGTTTAGTACTTGTGTTATGAATCTCTTACTGAACTGGGTGTTTTCTCCTGTGTAGTCCGGGCCCATGATAAGAGGATAGCTTGTGAAGAGGAGTTCTCTGACTCTGAGGATGAGGGACAGGGAGGAGGGGGAAGGAGGAACGCTGCCAACCACAAGAAGACCAAGCGAGTCAAGACCGAGGAGGAGAAGGAGAAAGAGAAGGAGGCAGAGGAGAAGAAAGGTAAAGTAAACAATTTACACCAGGACACTGGACATAACACGTCACTGACTGGCCCGGGACACAACACGTCGCTGACATTTTTGTTTTCCCCAGATGTGAAAGAGGAGAAAGACACAGAGGAGAAGATGGACACAACCGGGTGAGTGGTGACCACCACACACACACACACACACTTGACTTTAAATGTAACGGATTCAGTCTTAAGTCCAGTCAATTAACGTCTCTTCATTTCACCACCAGGCCAACAGAAGAAACTAAGACATCTTGAAGTTGAAGCATAAAGATATGCATGGGGGTTTCCAGTTGTGCAATTTGAAATGGACTGTAAATTATTCTCTTAACTCGGTTTTAGTATTTCCTCAGTCAAATGTTTTAGCCTGTGTCAGTGTTGAAATGCAAATGATTCATTTTTTTTTTTTTTACTTATGTCTCTGCCACCTATTTAAACACTTTTTTTTTTACCATGTGTTAGTTATGGAGCGAATCTGAAGCAGTAGGGTCAGGTTGCTGTTACGGAGCCTCGACACCACCTGAGAATCTGAAGCAGTAGGGTCAGGTTGCTGTTAGGGAGCCTCGACACCACCTGAGAATCTGAAGCAGTAAGGTCGTGTTGGGATTCAATCCAAGGCGTGCTATAGTGCACTGCTCTCTAACAGACTTACGGTCCTTGAGCTGACGCCTTGCAGGCGGTTACCGTAGGGTAAAATGCCTTCACTGAAGGTGTCTGTCTAGTGCACTGCTCTATAACACGGCTTGGATTGAATCCCGACCTCATTTCCTCTCTCTCTCTCTACTGGCCTGAGGTAACTAGATGAAAGCAAATCCCCTGATAAGACTTGAAGCCATACTGCTTTCACCGGAGTTCTCGGATCAGTCCAGATGAAGAGTTGAAAAGGAATCCACTTTCCCATTTGAATAATGGTCACCAGCCCCAAGTTATTTTAAATCATGGATCAATATATGTTGTGCTTTCCTCTTCGCCCAGGGTTAGTTGCTCTGACTACGCTCCAAGCTGGCTCCTTCCTTACCTTTTATATTTCTTAAAGTAACAAATGTTGAAATGTCTTTTTTTATTAGGTCATACATTGGACAGGGTTTCCCATTCCCTCCCAAGCAATTTATTTTAATTAATTGGACATACTCTGAAAACACCAGCGATCGTATACAAACGTAAGCAATGTTTTGAAATTGTTTTAGTCCAATTCTGTTTGCAAAAAAAAAAGTCTAGAAATGAATGCTTATGATCTGTCACAAGTTGTGTTGAGAACAACCCAGGGTGACGTGTCCCCGAGTGCATAAAGTTCAGCTTCCCCTCCCCCATCAAGATCAACATGTAGAGGCAACTTCCGCCTAGGTCGTTGGGAACCAGCTCACGTTTTAAGCCCCTGGTATTTTCTACTGTAAGGTGACAATATGGTGCTTGGTGGGGGGTGTTCATTTGTGAAATGTGCATATAACTTGTTTTATATGGAAAAATGCATTCTCATTGTCTTGGTACTTTTTTCTTGTCTTCTAAATCTCATTTTCAAAGAACATGTTAAGGCAAGCTTTTTTCAGATAAGTTTGTCAATTTTTCCATGCAAGTATAAAACTGCTTTAATATTCATTTACCCACCCAGACATTTCCATTAAATTGACTTGTTGCGGATAAAAAGCTGTGATGAGTGCACAGTACCTCTTGTGGTTAAACCCCTGCCGCCCCCCCCAAAAGGTAACGGGTTACCATTTGTTTTTAACTACTGATCGATATAGCAACTGTGCCCATACTTTTTAAACAAACCTCAATGAGATTCCTATTATGGTCAAGCGGCGTGGTTGGAGCCCTGAATGCTGATTGGCTGACAGCTGTGGTATTATCAGACAACCATAAACATTGTTTACTGCTCTAATTACGTTGGTAACCAGTTTATAATAGCAATAAGGCACCTCTGGGGGTTGCGGTATATGGTTTATACCACGGCTAAGGACTGCTGTGTCCAGGCACTGCCCTTAGTTAGCCGTGGTATATTGACCAGGTTGTTTAGAGTGTATTGTCAGTGGAATAAGACTTTTATTGAACGCAAACTCACCACCCTGTTATTTCACCTGTAGCCTGAACTGCATGGTCATAGTGGGAGGACTTCGATATGGTTGTCACTGCCATTTCAAAAAGATCCCTCCTTGTCTAGCCTGTTTTAGTCGACCCACATCTCCTGTACTTTACTGGTATGGAAACCTGGTTAGTGACCATTTTCAGGGTTTGGCAGTCATAAAAAAAATGAACTAATCAGAATAAAGACAAACCATAACTCAATTTCCATTTATTTTGGAGAATCAGTTTAAATACACTCTGGAATAGTGAGAAACAAAAGGGTACAAAACATTCAACTCTTCCTATATTGTCAGCCAAAGCAATCCAAATTCTTCGTCTCCTCTCCTCCAACACCTATTTAAAACCACTTAACTGACAAACAATTCCGGGTAGTCATCCACCATTTGTTGCTGTAGTTGGCAGATCAGTAAGGAGACAAGTAGAGGACGCTGATTGAGATGTGTTTTCTCCCCCCCCAGTCTGAGTATAGCCGATAAGATTTGACTTGTTGATAGAGGGAGTATCGCTGCTGGTCTTCTGTTCACGCCTCCAGCTCAAAGTCAAAGTACTGGGGGGCTCAAAGTGATGGATCCTCGTATAGCCGTCCTCTCCTCCACTGGAGTAGCTAAAGACGAGGAGGAGGTTTGGTTAAATATTCAGTTGCAAAAAATCAAAGTTGGATACAGTGAGCTGAGAATGATCACCATTTTAGGTAATGATAACCAAGCAAATATAGATGGTCAATCATTAAGTATAAAAAGCCAACTCATCTCCTTCATTGTGTAATGTCACACTGCTTGCTTAGCGAGTACCACTTCCTACAGATTCAGCTCATACCAAGGCGCCAACCCAGAACCTCTGCCCGCCCCCCGAAGGGTCTTACCAGTCGCCACAGGAAAGCTCAGCAGCGCAAGTAATGACTGCAGTTTAGCAGTCTGCTTCACACTTGGATGAATAATAGTTATATTATTTAGTGCCTTTTGGACCTTGCCGTCCGGGTGGAAAGCTACACAGTTGATGGGTCCGAAGTGACCCTGCCAAACTCTTCGTAAGCTGCGTGGAAGAACCTGGCCTCGAACTTGCCGATCCTGGTGACCTCCATGGCCTCTTGACCTCCTCCCATCACCACCTACACGGGGGGGGGTTAAAAGGTCAGCTCTGGGACTAGGTGGTGCGGGAGAAATTTTCGGAAAGTATTAAGACCCCTTGGCTTCTCCCACATTTTGTTACGTTACAGCCTTATTCTAAAACTGATTATATCGTTTTTTTTTTTAGCTCAATCTACACACAACACCCAAATAATGACAAAGAAAAAACAGGTTTAGACATTTTTTCCAATTTATAAAAAATACAAAACTGAAATCACGTAAGTATTCAGACCCTTTACTCAGTACTTAGTTGAAGCACCTTTGGCAGCGATTACAGCCTTGAGTCTTCTTGGGTATGACGCTACAAGTTTGGCACAACTATTTTCAGGTCTCTCCAGAAATGTTCGATCACGTTCGGGTCTGGCTGGGCCACTCAGAGACTTGTCCCGAAGCCATTCCTGTGTTGTCTTGGCTGTGTGCTTAAGGTCGTTGTCCTGTTGGAAGGTGAACCTTCGCCCCAGTCTGAGGTCCTGAGCGCTCTGGAGCAGGTTTTCATCAAGGATCTCTCTATACTTTGCTCCGTTCAACTTTCCCTCGATCCTGACTTGTGCCTTTTACTGAGGCGTGGCTTCC
This sequence comes from Hucho hucho, assembly GCA_003317085.1. Lineage (NCBI taxonomy): Eukaryota > Metazoa > Chordata > Actinopteri > Salmoniformes > Salmonidae > Hucho > Hucho hucho. The sequence goes on along the minus strand of QNTS01009322.1, from coordinate 19,608 downwards.
GTCTGGCCACTATCAAGGCCTGATTGGTGGAGTGCTGCAGAGATGATTGTCCTTCTAGAAGGTTCTCCCATCTCCACAGAGGAATGCTGGAGCTCTGTCCGAGTCACCATCGGGTTCTTGGTCACCTCCCTGAACCAAGGCCCTTCTCCCCCGATTGCTCAGGCGGCCAGCTCTAGGAAGAGTCTTGGTGGTTCCAAACTTATTCCATTTAAAGGGTCTGAATACTAATGTAAATAAATGCAACATTTTCTAAACCTGTTTTCGATTTGTCATTGTATTGTCTGTAGATTGGAGGGAAAAATAATTGTATCTATTTTAAAATACTTAACGTAACAAAATGTGGAGAGAAAAAAAAGTCAAGGGGTCTGAATACTTTCCGAACGCGCTGGTCTCAAAAGTGAGTGAGTGGCGTGTTACGTGGTCCATGATGGGGGAGATGGCAGCAGAGTTGACAGATCTCTCCGTCTTGAAGGACTTGATGTGATCTAGAGTTGCAGAGTCAAACAGCTGTGAGGTAGACCGACCGACCGACCGACACAAGAGATTAATAGACAGAAGTTATAGTCCGCTAACTGTACCCTAGCCTGAGTGCCACTCTGTTTGTGCGATCATGCCAATTTCTTGTCACTCACTGTTAAAGCATGTCATGTTTGGCAATGAGGGAGAGAAGACAAGGACAAAAATGGAGTAGGTACGAACACAAACAGATCTGGGACCAGGCTAGAGCATCCATCTTTTCCTCGGTCTTCTCACCCTCTACCCATCAGTATCTCTTCGCTCATCCATGCGTACCTTAGAGGAGCAGTCTTTAGACGCTGTGATGACCATGGTCGAGGTCTGGATGTCGTTGATCTGTTTTGTGTTCCTTCACTTTCTTCAGCACCTCTCCGGACTGCGACAAAGACAAGACAGTAATCATGTGATATGTGTTAAGTCTACAAGTTCATCTGCCTTCTGTGTTCCCGAAATGTGTATAAACTGGTGTGGGTGTGTGTCGGGGTGTGTACCTTGGCGCTAAACTGGTTGATCTCCCCGTTCTCGTGACCAGCGATAACAAACTCTCCCAGAGGCCCCCAAACAGCACTGGTGATCTTAGACTCAGCGCAGGGCACGGTCAGGTACGGCTAGTTGTCCTCTACACAGACAGACAGAGCGTCAGGGCACCGTAAGGTACGGCTGGTTGTCCTCTACACAGACAGACAGAGCGTCAGGGCACCGTAAGGTACGGCTGTCTGTCTGTGTAGAGGACAACCAGAGCGTCAGGGTGTCAAATGTCTACTGTTTGTCTACGGTTTGCTGATGATCTGGTGCTTCTGTCCCCAACCAAGGAGGGTCTACAGCAGCACCTAGATCTTCTGCACAGATTGTGTCAGACCCGGGCCCTGACAGTAAATCTCAGTAGGACCAAAATAATGGTGTTCCAAAAAAGGTCCAGTTGCCAGGACAACGAATACAAAATTATATCTAGACACCGTTGCCCTAGAGCACACACAAAACTATACAAACCTCGGCCTAAACATCAGTGCCACAGGTAACTTCCACAAAGCTGTGAACGATCTGAGAGACAAGGCAGGAAGGGCCTTCTATGCCATCAAAAGGAACATACCAATTAGGATCTGGCAAAAAATACTTGAATCAGTTATAGAACCCATTGCCCTTTATGGTTGTGAGGTCTGGGGTCTGCTCACCAACCAAGAAAAATGGGACAAACACCAAATAATGCATGCAGAGCAGAATTAGGCCGATACCCACTAATTATCAAAATCCATAAAAGAGCCGTTAAATTCTACAACCACCTTAAATGAAGCGATTCCCAAACCTTCCATAACAAAGCCATCACCTACAGAGAGATGAACCTGGAGAAGAGTCCCCTTAGCAAGCTTGTCCTGGGGCTCTGTTCACAAACACAAACAGAGCCCCAGGACAGCAACACAATTAGACCCAACCAAATCATGAGAAAACTAAAAGATTATTACTTGACACATTGGAAAGAAACTGAGCAAACATAATGCTATTTGGCCCTAAACAGAGAGTACACAGTGGTAGAATACCTGAATGACCCAAACTTAAGGAAAGCTTTGACTATGTACAGAGTCAGTGAGCATAGCCGCCGAAGGCAGACCTGGCTCTCAAGAGACAGGCTATGTGCACACTGACCACAAACTGATGTGGAAACTGAGCTTTACTTCCTAACCTCCTGCCAAATGTATGACCATATTAGAGACGCATATTTCCCTCAGATGTTGTTGTTGTTGGTAAACTCCCATATCTACTGGGTGAAATATCACAGTGTGCAATCACAGCAGCAAGATTTGTGACCTGCTGCCACAAGAAAAGGGCAACCAGTGAAAAACAAACACCATTGTAAATACAACCCATATTTACATTAATTTATTTTCCCTTTGTACTTTAACTATTGGTACATCGGTATAACACTGTATATATACATATGACTACATTTGAAATGTCTCGATTCTTTTGGAACTTTTGTGAGAATAATGTTTACTGTTAATTTTTTATTGTTCATTATCTATTTCACTTGATTTGGCAATGTTGACATATGTTTCCCATGCCAATAAAGCCCTTTGAATTGAAAGGGGTAGCAGGATGGGTAGAGGGAGAGAGTGCGTGAGAGAGGTAGGGAGAAACATCCCCAGACAACTGTGATGGCTGTGAAACCAGACATATACAGTTGAAGTCGGAAGTTTACATACACCTCAGCCAAATACATTTAAACTCAAGTTTTTCACAATTCCTGACATTTAATCCTAGTAAAAATCCCGTCTTTGGTCAGTTAGGATCACCACTTTATTTTAAGAATGTGAAATGTCAGAATAATAGTAGAGTGATTTATTTCAGCTTTTATTTCTTTCATCACATTCCCAGTGGGTCAGAAGTTTACATACACTCAATTAGTAATTGGTAGCATTGCCTTTACATTTTTTAACTTGGGTCAAACGTTTCGGGTAGCCTTCCACAAGCTTCCCACAATAAGTTGGGTGAATTTTGGCCTTCCTCCTGACAGAGCTGGTGTAACTGAGTCAGGTTTGTAGGCCTCCTTGCTCGCACACGCTTTTTCAGTTCTGCCCACAAATTTTCTATGGGATTGAGGTCAGGGCTTTGTGATGGCCACTCTAATACCTTGACTTTATTGTCCTTAAGCCATTTTGCCACAACTTTGGAAGTATGCTTGGGGTCATTGTCCATTTGGAAGACCCATTTGCAACCAAGCTTTAACTTCCTGACTGATGTCTTGATGTTGCTTCAATTTATCCTCATGATGCCATCTATTTTGTGAAGTGCACCAGTCCCTCCTGCAGCAAAGCACCCCCACAACATGATTCTGCCACCCCCGCACTTCACGGTTGGGATGGTGTTCTTCGGCTTGCAAGCCTCCCCCTTTTTCCTCCAAACGTAACGGTGGTCATTAATGGCCAAACAGTTCTATTTTTGTTTCATCAGACCAGACCAAACCTGCGTGTCCGTCTGGTCAGCATGTCAGAGAGACCCACATGGTTGGATACAGTAACAGCACCACGAGTGAAAGAGGCCATCTAGGGGGTTGTTTTGAGGCTAATCAGAAGTGTACACTACTAATCAGAAGTGCACAACACTTACCAATCTGCTGGGGGGGTCCCGTAGGTCAAAGTAGTTGAGGAAACACTGGTAGCCCATCTGCTTCTCTGTAGAGAACATGATGATGTTGCCACTGAAGTCAAAGCCACAGGTCCTCACAGCCGAGCTGGTGTTCAACATGGCTAGCTGTTTACCTGGGAGAGGGGAGTGTGCATTATACCACACACAGTTAGACGCTCACACACACACACACGCCAGGAAGTTGTTCACTAAACCTCAGTCTCACACATTCAACACACGTATGAGTAAACACAAACACACAGACGTAACTAGAGTCTAGTTTCTCCAAATTGTCTTCTTTCTTACTCACTCACACATACCCGTCTCAGTCCCATAGTCTACAGCTGTTGTCTGCTGATCCTGTCAGCACGTTCTTGGTGTCCCCTGAGAGCACGGTTAAGGACAACACTACACCTGCCACCCGATAAACTCATGTTGCCCATGACAACCTAAGGGTTGCAAGCAGGACCTTAATCCCAGATGGCCTACCCCCTGTAACCCCAGATGGCCTACCCCCTGTAACCCCAGATGGCCTACCCCCTGTAACCCCAGATGGCCTACCCCCTGTAACCCCAGATGGCCTACCCCCTGTAACCAACACTCAATGACACGCATAGAAACATCACATACAGTGCATTCAGAAAGAATTCAGACCCCTTGACTTGTTCCACTTTTTTACGATACAGCCTTATTCTAAAAAGGATTAAACAAATGTTTTTTCCCCTCAGTCTAGACACAACACCCCATAATGACAAAGCGTAACCAGGGTGTTAGATTTAAAAAAAATACAATAAAAACTTTACATAAGTATTCAGACCCTTTGCTATGAGACTGGAAATTGAGCTCAAATGCATCCTGTTTCCATTGATCATCCTTGAGATGTTTCTACAACTTGATTAGAGCCCACCTGAAGTAAATTCAATTGATTGGACATGATTTGGAAAGGCACACACCTGTCTATATAAGGCCCCACAGTTGAATACATGTCAGAGCAAAAACCAAGCCATGAGGTTGAAGGAATTGTCCGTAGAGGTCAGAGACAGGATTGTGTCGAAGCACAGATCTGGGGAAGGGCACAACAAAAAATATATGCGGCATTGAAGGTCCCCAAGAACACAGTGGCCTCCATCATTATTAAATAGAAGAAGTTTGGAACCACCAAGACTCTTCCTAGAGCTGGTTGCCCTGCCAAACTGAGCAGTCTGGGGAGAAGGGCCTTGGCCAGGGAGGTGACCAAGAACCCGATGGTCACTCTGACAGAACTCCAGAGTTCCTCTGTGGAGATGGGAGAACCTTCCAGAAAGACCACCATCTCTACAGCACTCCACCAATCAGGCCTTTATGGTAAGAGTGGCCAGACGAAAGCCACTCCTCAGTAAAAGGCACATGACAGCCCGCTTGGAGTTTGCCAAAAGGCACCTAAAGGACTCTGACTCCGACCACGTGTTACGTTCCCCAGTTTTTGTGTTGTGGGTTTGTGTATATGTATGTGTGTATTTCATGAAATGACTTCCTGAAGTCCAAAGCTGCTGATTGGTCGGCCCCATTGCAGAATGGCGATCTGACCCGGCCCTCTCGTCAGGAGATACAGCTGTCTGCAATAACCGACCCCTCCTGCAGCTTTAAAAGCCAATGTTCCTTTGGTAGGAAAACAGAGAGAACTGCTTGACATGTCCTGTGTTTCGTTGTTGGTCTGTAATAGTTTGTGTAAAGTATTTTGTAGCTGGTCCTGCAAAGGTATGTGTATGCCAAAAGGACTGTTTGTGATTAGTAATTATTCTGTTTTTGTTCCCAGGGGGGAAGGGGAAGGCACCTTGGGAGTGTTTAGGCAAGAGGCCTGCGGGCATACATATACCTGTAGTATGTACTGTGTCTATGCACACTAGCTAAGACCTGGGCAGACCACCCCCTGTAATGTGGTTAGCACGCCAGGTGATGCTAGTTAGGTAGTGGGTAGGTAGGTAAGGTAGGAGAGGGGGCTCTTTAAATTTCTTTGGTTCCGTCCAGACCCTTTTACCCATATTACCGTGTGCAGGAACATAAATTCTCTGTTAATGGTAAAATTCTCTGCCTCCGTCATCTTTACCCGCACCTGCAGTCACATACCTCTTTCACTCCACGGGGAGTTGAGAGAAGCAGGGTGTTGCGTTCCCTCCTCCAAGAGGCGCGCGTAACACCATGAGAAACAAGATTCTCTGGTCTGATGAAACCAAGATTGAATTATTTTTGCCTGAATGCCAAGTGTCACATCTGGAGGAAACCAGGCACTGCTCATCACCTGGCCAATAACATCCCTACGGTGAAGCATGGTGGTGGCAGCATCATGCTGTGGGGATGTTTTTTCAGCGGCAGGAACTGGGAGACTAGTCAGGATCGAGGGAAAGACGAACGGCGCAAAGTACAGAGAGATCCTTGATGAAAACCTGCTTCAGAGCGCTCAGGGCATCAGACTGGGGCGAAGGTTCACCTTTCAAAAGGAAAACGACCCTAAGCACACAGCCAAGACAACGCAGGAGTGGCTTCAGGACACGTCTCTGAATGTCCTTGAGTGGCCCAGCCAGACCCGGACTTGAACCCGATCTAACAATTCTGGAGAGACCTGAAAATAGCTGTACAGCAACGCTGTTTAAATTTTAATACATTTGCAAAATGTTCTAAAAACCTGTTTTTAGTTTGTCATTATGGGGTATTGTGATGTCATTATGGGGTATTGTGATGTCATTATGGGGGTATTGTGATGTCATTATGGGGTATTGTGTGTAGATTAAAAAACGATTTAATACGTTAAACCCTTATTTTAAAATGTAACAAAAAGTGAAAGGGTCTGAACACTTTCCAAATTAACTGTACATGTACAGACGTGAACACATAACATACACAGATTATATAATGGTAAATTGCACTGTTTGATGACTAATGTAAAGGATACAGTCACAATCCACACACCACAAAGCTCCAGTATGTCCATTGTAAGTGCCGAGTCGCTCCCCGTTCACAGAGTACCACACGTTCGCTACCTTTGAACAAAAATGACACATACCAAGATTCAGTTGTCAGATTGTGACAATCCCTCATTCTGACAAACATGGGAGTGAATTAGGAATTAAATGAATGGCGGGTGAGAGACCATACTAGTATCTCTATTTGTTCCATGGCTAAAATGAAAAAACAACGCAGAGCAAAATCTTTGGTCCTTTAAAAAACTTTCTGTATGTAAAATATTATCCGCTATAGCTTGGGAAAAAATACGTGACAACATAATGACTGTTTTCCTAAAGAAGTTTAATCCGCATTGTTTTGTTTCCTTGTCACGACACTAATGAGAATCGCAATACTGGTATGGTCCCGGCCCTATGAGTGACAAGTCTTGTTTCTATATACATAGCATTCTTCCGTGTATCATTTCTCACCGTGTCTTTGGCAACAGAGAAGATCAGGTCTCCCTCTCGGTTGTATTTGATCTGTGTGATAGACCTCTCATGGCCCTGTAGCAGGATAGGTTTCTGCAGGACACAAGAACAATGGTTAACACCCAGCCAATTCCTTGCCACCTGCCTAGTCAGAATAGATTCCAACCATATGCTATATGCCTATGCCAGCTAGCAGTAGCCATTATGGAATGGCACGTCTAGTTGAACAACAAAAGGAGCTTATTGGCTGTAGCAGTCGCTCAATCTTCTCAGTGTAACAGTTAGGATAATGGGACAACTTGGAGCACAACGCATTAATCATCCCTGGGTTGAGGTACGTTTTCCGAGCCATATCTCGTGCCGGCTCCGCGGTGTCTTAATCTAAACATAATTTTTTATCTGACCCCAGTGCAGCTGTACGCAAGTGTAAGCAGTGGTGTAAAGTACTTAAGTAGTACTTTAAAGTATTTTTACTTAAGTTGTTCTTTGAGGTTAATTTACTATTTATATTGTTGGCTACTTTTACTTCACTTTCCTAAAGAAAATTATACATTTTCTCTGACACCCAAACGTACTTGTTACATTTGGACAGGAAAATTTGTCCAATTCACACACTTATCAAGAGAACATCCCTGGTCGTCCCTACTGCCTCTGATCTGGCAGACTCACTAAACAGAGAACATCCCTGGTCGTCCCTACTGCCTCTGATCTGGCAGACTCACTAAACAGAGAACATCCCTGGTCGTCCCTACTGCCTCTGATCTGGCAGACTCACTAAACAGAGAACATCCCTGGTCGTCCCTACTGCCTCTGATCTGGCGGACTCACTAAACACAAATGCTTCGTTTGTAAATTATGTTGGAGTGTGCCTCTGGTCAATAATAATAAAGACAATTGGTTTGCTTACTAATAAGGAACTTGAAATTATTTACACTTTTGATACTTAAGTACATTTTAGCAATTCCATTTACTTCTGATACTTAAGTATATTTGAAACCAAATACTTTCACTGGGTGACTCACTTTTTACTTGAGTCATTTTATATCAAGGTATCTTTACTTTTCCCACCACTGAGCGTAAGGATGTGATCTATTCTGGCTAGCCACCTGCAATGTTAGCACAAGCTGCTAAGTAACTAACTATGAAACAACAAAATGATGTGTTTAAGGTGGATGTCGCTTATGATGAGTTCATTGCCAATACCTTTATGTGCCCATAGTGTCCAAATCTAAACATCTTGTAAGGTGACGGAATAATTGCAAGTCGCCATCACACAGACACCACACCCCGCTCCAGACACCACACCCCGCTCCAGACACCACACCCCGCTCCAGACACCACACCCCGCTCCAGACACCACACCCCGCTCCAGACACCACACCCCGCTCCAGACACCA
>QNTS01009321.1:21106-42827 GCA_003317085.1 Hucho hucho | reverse complement strand
CTCTAGTTGTTGGAGCAGGCGTTGGTGATTGAGGAGCAGCTTCGCAGGGCAGCCTACCTGAACATGTCTGAGGACCCGGCCCACCCCTCCATGGCCCTCAACACCCGCTTCAGTGAGGTGGAGTGTCTGGCTGAATCCCACCAACACCTCAGCAAGGAGTCCATGTCAGGGAACAAGCCTGCCAACGCAGTACTGCACAAAGGTAGTGTTGTGTCTTTACTATGGATTCAGTGATATATGACATGCTATTTTATCAAATCTATTCTCTGTCATTAATATTACCTGATTAAACTAATCATGTACATGTAATTAACTAGGAATATATATTTACTCTGAGCTGCGCTTCGATAGATTGGTCGAAGATGGAAGGCTGGGTTGCCCAGCAGAGATATCCCTTGTCCTTTGAAGAATATTTCTGGGCGGATACGTTGTAGTACCCTGTCGTTCTGAAGAGATTGTTCGTCCTTTCCTAGGCCACGCACGTTTACAGCTGCTGCTGATAACTCGACGTCTAGGATGTATCACTTCTTTAGTGAATAAGAGTTCAAAGTTCATACCAAGTTGCCATACTATAAGCTCATGCTATATTCTGGCTGGTGTAGTCACATTCATTCTTCCAGCGTGGCGATCATAACCTCCACGTTGACATCCGCCCTTCCAAACGTATGGACATCAGTCCTCACGTCATTGACACAATGTTAATTTCGTTAGGTTGTAGTCGTTCAACCATTCGCAACCAGAGCTTACGCTGAGGTTGGCTTAGTTCGCCGTGAATTGGGTCACGGGAGCTCTTTATAGAAATGTAGAAAAGGGGTTGGTTCATAATTTCCAACCAATGCCTATTCATGTGGGCGTGGCCACTGATAGAGCATATTTTACTTATAAAAACAATTCACTCATTTTAAAAACTAAAATTACATTTAATCTTTTTACAAATAGTTTCATATTTAAACAAATCTGTAGAGTAGAGAGAGAAAAGGGGGAAAGGTGTTTATGGGGGTCATAAACCTCACTAACGGGGCAACGTCATGACAGTAGGCTACACACACACAGGCTCGCTCTCTTTCTTTCTCATTGTCTCTTTTCTGTCTCTGCTTTTCTTACCCACTTCCATCATCTCTTTTTCTTATTTCTCTCCCTCTCTTCATTGTTTCCTAAACTCTGTCAGTTGGACTTTGGTGGTGGTGGTAACTCTGTCTCTCTCCTTCAGTTCTCAAACAGCTTGAAGAGCTTCTGAGCGACATGAAGGCCGACGTCACCCGTCTCCCGGCAACCATCGCCCGTATACCACCTGTCGCCGTGAGGCTGCAGATGTCTGAGAGGAACATCCTCAGCCGATTGGCCAGCCGCGGGTCCGATGTCACCGGCCAGAGCCAATCGCAGACCACGCAGCAGATGCAGGTGCCACGCTGACCAATTCCGCGAGTCCTCCCCTAGGCGTTCTCCCACCCGTGTTTTGGAATCAGAGAGTGACCCTCATCTCACCCCCGCTCTGCACCTCTCCTGTCCCCAAACCAAAACTCACACTCTGGACAGTAGAGTGAGGTCTCTACCCACCAACACCTCTTCTCTGGACACACAGCAGACTACAAATGTTCTGCTTCCTCTTCACCCAAAGACACCTGGAGGAACACAGTCTCTGTTTTCCACTGAGAACTCACACCTTCTCTACAGTATCTACCTAAAGAACTGCAGCACTGTCACTGTGTCTGTCTGTTATGTGTCTAACTTCACACAGAGGTTGTTTTCACTGTATCCTTCCCCAAGCCTGTCTCTAAAATAGACAGTGGTGTACCTGGCTCTGTCCCATAGAATTAGAATGGGTAAAATTGACTTTTCCACTCCAAGTAAAGGTTATATAATATGTGGACTCGTCGTTCTATGGGTGTGCAGAATTCAATTTGATATGCAACATGTACAATTCAATTGGGTAAATATGAAATCATGTGGAATTTAGTACTATGTCTGTTCTGCCCATTCCATTTCTGGGTGTGTACCTCTTCTGAGTGTGTGTGTGTGGGTGTGGGTGGGTGGGTGTTTGAGTGGGTGGGCACACTGCTCTATACTTCCCACAGAGAGACTGTTAATAATTATCAACTGATGAGGATGCTTTAGTAGAATAATATTGGTTCTGTTACACTCCGGCCCCTTCCCCCAATTCACTGCTCCCTTCACCTGTACACTCAGGTGGTCCATAACACTAGCCTGTTATTGGCTCTCCCCGCTCCTTGGCCACGCCCCGTCCTGCAGCTCTACATTCCTGAACGATTGCGTCACAAATGTTCCTGGAGGCCTCGCCCCCTTTTTGCCCAAATAAAGACATGCAATAGCTCCACTAGTGTAGACACACGGGACTGCATTGAAAATGATGGCAATCTCTAAATTAATTAAATGTCTTAGTCAAATGTTTTGTTCTTTTACATTTTGAAATATTATTATGGTTACCAGCTTGTTGTTTTTATCATTACAGTTTCTTCTGAGAACTCCAATAAAAAGGGTAACAGTTTGTGAAGCTTGTTTTTTTGCCCTTTATTATGTGAGGGCATTATTACCTGGGCACATTACATTGTATTATAATCTGGGTGGGGTCGAGCCCTGAATGCTGATTGGCTGACAGCCGTGGTATATCAGACCGTATACCACAGGTATGACAAAACGTGTATTTTTACTGCTCTATTTACGTTGGTAACCAGTTTATAATAGCAATAAGGCACCTCAGGGGTTTGTGGTATATGGCAAATATACCACCGCTAAGGGCTGTGTCCAGGCATTCCACTTTTCGTCGTGCTTAAGAACAGCCCTTATCCGTGATATATTGGCCATATACCACACCTCCTTGGGCCTTATTGCTTAAATGACCAATGGTACACGTCATCATTTGACCTACAAGGTCTGTGGAAGGGCATCATCTGATTTAACTGCATCTATAAAGTAATAAAACCATAGAACACAGGTACAGGAAGAGGAGGGAGTGTGGCTGTAAATGTATGACGGGAAAGGTGAAAAAGCTAATTTCCTTTTGCAGGAGAGGGAAGGAGAACAAGTGGACAGTTGGAGGGAGGAATAGAGGGAGGGAGGAATAGAGGGAGGGCAGTCAGAGGAATTGTAGAGAGGGGGAACAACAGGGAGAGACGGGGAGGAAATGAGGGAGAAAGAAGAGGTAGAGAGAAGCAGCTGGAACAGCATAGTATCCGCTAGTTAACTGGACACAGTGTACAGGCGATACTGCACCAACCTCTAGCTCATCTACGTTCTGTTGTAAAGACTGGATCTATGAGACTGGACTGCTGTCTAGAACACCTGAGCAAAAGTCCATTCAATGTCGTGTGGGTAAGTACTATCTATAGACACAGTTAGCATGTGAAGCTCACAGGTGTGAAAGGGGAAGAGAGCCCAACTCAAACTGCAGCAGCCGTTTTGTTTCACTAACCTGTATGTTTGTGTGTGCAATTCCTGGTGTTAACCACTGTTCTAACACCTGCAGTACAAAAGTCTGTGCGTGTGTGCGTGCGTGCTCGCTCGCATGCTTGTGTATGTATACTCTAGCCTTCTGTAATGTATGTATTTTGAGATATTTCAAATCATACATGGGAGAACTAATCATGTCCTCATTGGCTGATCATTCTGAGTGTACACCTTCCTATTTTTGAGTTGCACCCGCTTTTGCCCTCAAAGCATCAATTGGACTCTAGAAGGTGCCGAAATGATTCTACAGGGATGTTGACCCATGTTGACCATTTTTGATACACACAGGAAACTGTTGAACGTGAAAAATACAGCAGCGTTGCAGTTCTTGACACAAACCGGTGCCTGACACCTACTACCATACCGAGTTCAAAGGCACTTAAATCTTTTGTCTTGCCATTCACCCTCTGAATAGCAAACATGCACAATCCATGTCTCAATTGTCACAAGGCTTAAAAACCCTTCTTTATCCTGTCTCCTCCCCTTCATCTACACTGATTGAAGTGGATTGAACAGGTGACATCAATAAGGGATCATAGCTTCACCTGGGATTCACCTGGTCAGTCTATGTCACAGAATGCTTTTGTATACTCAGTGTATTTACATATATTTAAATATCATTGTTAAATGTCCTGGCAAGAGAAATACGATTTGCAAGTCAAAGTGATAGCCCTGGAAGATTCTTGTTTTGACAATAGTTACTGTCAGACAGGGCTCTTGGTGTAATTTATTAGTTTTTATTTTAAACCCATCCCCCACCAGGCTACTGAGGGGAGGACGGCTCATAATAATGGCTGGAATGGCATTAAACACATGGAAACCATGTGTTTGATGTTGTTGATACCATTCCACTTATTCTGCTCCAACCATTACCACGAGCCCATCCTCCCCAATTAAGGTGCCACCAACCTCCTGTGTCCCCACCCCTCCCTTCAGAGGATCAAAGCAACCTTGTTTTACACACTTTTTCCCCAGATATTTTTCTACATACATGCCACTTTTCCCACACATGACAAAAATACAGTTCAATATACACTGACTGTACAAAACATTAGGAACTCCTTCCATGACATAGACTGACCAGGTGAATCCAGGTGAAAGCTATAATTCCTTATGGGCAGAGCCTGAAAAGCAGAGAGAAAGATGGAGAATTTCACAGCTGTCTTCCCGTGTAACAAACTTCACAGGTTCATCAGCCTCCACCTCTAGTGTTCAGATCGTAGATTTTACAGTGTGAAAACACAATGGGGTTCTGACGTTCCTCTGTCAGCTCCTACGTCTCAGATTTAAACAGTCCCTCCAAACCCCAGAAAGTTGGGTCTCTCTGTCTCTCACTTCCTCCAGGTCTTCTCTCCTAGGTGGGGCTCTCCAAAAAACAAATGTATTTAACCTTTATGTGGTATTATTTGATAATAATGCATATTATATATAACTCACACCACACACAAAAAGGCATTCAGACATATGTGGCACACAAGATACATGGTGCTCTCGGCCCCAGCCACTACAGATCAGGAGCTTTAAATCGCACATCTCAGCTACTCTCTCCTACATGTTGGTTGTATTGAAATGTGTAACCCTAACTTGAACAGGCAGTCACACTGTAAAATCAAGCTGTAAACTTATACAGCCTTGCTTTGTTGCTATGCCGCTTCCGTAGCCACACCAGCTGGCGGTTGCATTATGGGAAGAGTAGTTTCAGTTCGAAGCTCTAACAGACTTCAGTATACATGTAGCCCACATCTTCTTGTAGCATGCTCACATGTCTTGTATTGCTGCTCACATGAACAGTGTTGTGTAGTTGCTCTCCTGACTGTAGTTATGTGTGTATGTGTTACTTGTTGTTATTTCATGAGTTTGTTGTCATGACCTCACATTTGTAAATGGTTTGGGAGCGACACACGGGGGGAAGGTTGCACTCTGAAAATAAGGAAGTGTAATGCGAGCATGACCTTTGTGCATAAAACACAAACGGCACACAAAAGGTTAGACACACACACACGTGCACACACGCACACACACAGCTGAAAGAAGAGAACAGACAGAAGAGGGGAGGAGGGGAGGACAGGTGGGTTAGAAGGAAAGAGAGAGAGAGAGAATGAGAAGGACAGAGAAAAATGTATGAATAGTTTAACCGGTATATACTGGAGGGGCTAGTGTGTTTTTCATTCCTGATAGTGGTGGTGTGCAGATGTGCAGTTCCTTAGGAAGGTGCTCTTTCTCTCTCTCTCTCTCTCTCTCTCTCTCTCTCTCTCGCTCTCTCTAGTTCATTATCTCATTGAGGAACTGTGTATGGATTGACATATTCAGAGTAATCTCACTGGACTGTGTCTGTCTGCAAAACACTAGTGGAGCTATGATCATTCTGAGGGGATAGAGAAGAAAGGGAGAGATGCGTCAATAGATAAAGGCAAGGAGAGAAAGAATTATAGTTTAATTTTAAAGATGAATACTAAGCGTTTTTATTGCGTTGACATTTATAAAGTATCTCTGTCTGTAAGAGATTCCGGCCTGTCAGCTTTTTTTTGTTCCTGTCTGTCTCTTGCTTTCACTGTTTTGTGAAAAGACACAAAAGGGAAGGAAGGAGCGAGAGTGTCACAGAACGACAGAGAGAAAAAGAAAAAAGAAGGGAGGGACGGAGTGTAAGACATACACGAGCCTGTCAGCAAGAGTGTCGCTTGTTTTCAGAAGGAGCTGAGAACAGTAAGATTGTTTACTTATAGTTTACTTACTTATAACGTGAGATATATGGAGAAAGGGTAAGGGAGGAAGGAGGGTTTGATGAACAGATGAGTGTGGGAGTAAAAGAGGAAGAGAATATAGGTTGTTTAGAGGGGTGTTCTTTGCGTATGTGATGTTGAATGAGAGAAATGGAAGAAGAAATACAGAAAACTAATGTGTGAAGGAGGGCTGTTAGAGAGAGAGAGAAACAGGGATGATAATGGAAGTAAAACATGATTTTTAGAAGTACATTTGTATTTACTTAATAACTGGCAAGATGTTGCAGATGCGTCAATTATGTACAGTATTTGTTACATTACCATGTATCATCATTTGCTAGCCTTGAGGTTGTACCTGTAAGTGTACCCTCACTATCCTCTCTCCTTCTCTTTGGGCCCAGAAGAAGTGAAGGTGAAAATGGTTCGGTGAGTTGAGCTCCCCCCTCTCAAGACTTTTACACTCAGTTGCTCAACCCTGGTCTGGATCTGCCTTTACCTAACGTGTGATGTCAACTTCTCTCTTTCTTTTCCTTGTTCTCTCTGTTTCTTTACATCAGTACTTTAGTCTTTTCTGCTGTCTTGTGTGTTTGTAGTTCACACGTAACGTTTTGTTTTTAAACTCTGTAGGAATTCCCAGCTATTTTGCAGTAGATTTTCAAATTCTTGAAATGTTGCCCAATTCTGACTGATTCTACCTTTGCATCCTACTGTTAGTCTATCAATAACTTTACAATGTCTTGTGTAGCTACAACTACACTGAAACTTGGCAACATATCAAAGTGATGGTCCACTTGCTACTGAGAGATTGTTGAAAGAAAGATAATAGATTGTACTTTGACAATCATCAATCATTCCCTTTAGTTTAGAAAGCATTATCTGTCCTACCTCTCAGATGTGTGATACAATCATTAGCAGCAGGTCGTTCTGTAGAATAGGCTAGTATAGTATCCATTGAATGAAAAGTTGGTGCTTTGTGGTGAAGTGGGTTTGTGGGTAGGTGGTCTGTTTGTCATCGCTTTACCATTCAAATGTTATGCTAGTTTTTTGCCTTGAAACAGTTTCAAGGGAGGGAAGAAACTGAGTATCAAAGAGATGATGTGGCTCAGTGGACAGTTGCGGCAGGGCCAGATGATGACCATTTGTGTGTGCATGTGCTTGTGTGCATATGTGCCTGATCTGTGTGTGTGTGGTTTGTATATACTGTATGTATAAGTGTGTAATGTACTTCTCTCTGTGTATTTAGGTGGTTCCACAGGGATATCTCTGGCTTGGATGCTGAGTCTGTTTTGAAGAGCCGAGGAGTCCATGGAAGCTTCCTGGCTCGACCCAGCAGGAAGAACCAGGGAGACTTCTCTCTCTCTGTCAGGTAGGAATACACTCCATCTCTTTCTTTGTTCTTATCTCTCTCTTTCTCTGTCAGCTAGGATATCCTCTCTCTCTCTCTCTCTCTCTCTCTCTCTCTCTCTCTCTCTCTCTCTCTCGCTCGCTCGCTCGCTCGCTCGCTCTCTCTCTCTCCATCAGCTAGGACATCCTCCATCTCTTTCTCCTCCTTTCTCTTCGTCAGGTGGAGATACACTCCATCTCTTTCTCTCCTTCTTTGTCTCTCCTTCTCTCCTTCGCTCAACCTACAGTGCCTTCAGAAAGTATTCAAATCCCTTGACTTTTTCCACATTTTGTTGTTACAAAGTGGGATTCAAATGTGTTTAATTGGAATTTTTTGGTCAACGATCTACACAAAATAATCTGGATTATCGAAGTGGAAGAAACATTTTGTAAACATTTGTACAAAAAATAATATGAAAAGTAAAACAAAATACTGTATCTTGATTAGATAAGTATTCAACCCCCTGAGTCAATGCATGATTACAGCTGTGAGTCTTTCTGGGTAAGTCTCTAAGAGATTTATTTTTGGTAAGCCACTTTAGTGTAGATTTGGTCTTGTATTTTAGGTTATTGAAAGCTGAATTAATCTCCCAGTGTCTGGTAGAAAGCAGACTGAATCAAGCATTCCTTTAGGATTTTGCCTGTGCTTAGCTCCATTCCGTTTCTTTTTTATCCTGAAAAACTCCCCAGTCCTTAACGATTACAAGCATACCCATAACATGATGCAGCCACCACTATGCTTGAAAATATGGAGGGTGGTACTAAGGATTTGCCCCAAACATAACACTACATTTTCAGCACAAATGTGAATTGCTTAGCCACATTTTTTGCAGTATTACTTTATTTAGTGCCTTGTTGCAAATATTTTTCTGTACAGGTTTCCTTGTTTTCACTCTGTCAATTAGTTTAGTATTGTGGAGTAACTACAATGTTGTTGATCCATCCTCCTATCACAGCCATTAAACTCTATTACTGTTTTAAAGTCACCATTGGCCTCATGGTGAAATCCCTAAGTGGTTTCCTTCCTCTCTGGCAACTGAGTTAGGAAGGACACATGTATCTTTGTAGTGACTGAGTGTATTGATACACCGTCCAAAGTGTAATTAATAACGTCATGCTCAAAGGAATGTCAACTTTTTTATTTTTACCCATCTACTAATAGGTGCCCTTCTTTGTGAGCCATTGAAAAACCTCCCTGGTCTTTGTGGTTGAATCTGTGTTTGAAATTCACTGCTCGACTGAGGGACCTTACATATTATTGTATGTGTGGGGTACAGAGATGAGGTAGTCATTCAAAAATCATGTTAAACACTATTAGTTCATGCAACTTATGTGACTTGGTAAGCACATTTTACTCCTGAACTTATTAAGGCTTGCCATAACAAAGGGGTTGAATACTAATTGACTCAAGACATTTCAGCAATTTATTTGTAATTAATTTGTCAAACATTTTAAAATCATAATTCCACTTTGACATTATGGGGTATTGTGTGTAGTCCAGTGACCAAATTTTTTTACATTTTATCAATTTGAATTTCAGGATCTAACAACAAAATGTGGAAAAAGTCAAGGGGTGTGACTACTTTCTGAAGGCACTGTATGTTAACCTACAGCATTTCACTACACCTACAATAACATCTGCTAAATATGTGTATGTGACCAATAACATCTGATTTGATTTGAAAATGTAATTTGATAACATTTTATTTATAGTATATCATCTCTCCTCACTCGTCCTTTCCTCTCTCCTTTTCTTGCCCTCTGTCAGGTACAGATACACTGCATCTCTCTTCCGCTACTTAATATATATTTTTTTACTTAAAACTAGTTTAGGAGGAATTGTCTACTGTCACTGACTGGCCCATGAACTTCTCCCCTCTCCCCTGATCTTTGACCCCAGGGTGGGTGAGCTGGTGACCCACATCCGTATCCAAAACACAGGGGACTTCTACGACCTGTACGGAGGGGAGAAGTTTGCCACGCTGTCCGAGCTGGTGGAGTACTACACTGCAGAGAACGGGATCCTGCAGGACACAGACGGCACCATCATCGAGCTCAAATACCCCTTCAACTGCTCTGACCCCACCACCGAGAGGTCAGTGCACTCTAACCTTTACCCTTTACTCCTAACCCTTAACTTCTTAGGGAGCGGTGGGGCACTCCCGACACTACCAGGTGAAATGCAAGGCGCCAAATTCAAAATCCAAAAGTTGAATTATTAAACATGCATCAATATACAAGTGTTTCATAGTCATCAAAAGCTCTGCTTCTTGGCAATATCACAGCGTTGTCAGATTTCAAAAAGGCTTTACGGCGAAAGCACCACATTTGATTGTTTGAGGGTAGCACCTAACATATTTTTCCCATTACCATGAATTCATAAGCCATCACGGTTCACACATAACACATTTCACAGCGAAAACAAATCAATTACCTTTTAAAGAACTTGTGCTGAGGGCTTCCCAAGTGTCCAACGAAGACAATCCATGGTTCTTTTGTTAGAAAAAGTAATGTATTATATCCATAAATCTCCGTTTGGTTGGCGCTTTATAATAAGAAAATAGAGCTTCGACTCCTCCATTGAAATGTGAAGAGAACTCGTTCAACTTATACCTATAAACTTGTCCAAGAACAATCAAACATAATTGTTAATGTATCCTTAGGAACACTTTTATGTATAAATAGTATAATATTTCAACCGGAATATAAACTGGGCGATAAGAAAGGAAAAAACCAAAGAACGTGCCAGCCGGGAGCGCGCATTTACTTGTATTGACATCTGCGTGGACACTTCCTTATTTGTCTTCTTCTCTACTCTAAAAGCATCTAAAAAGAATCAGAACACTTTCTCGAGACTGTTGACATCCAGAGGAAGTGATAGGTACTGCATTCATATGCCCTTATATGGGCATTTTCATAAGGAAGGGGTTCTAAATGATCAATCTGTCAAAACCACTTTTTCCAGGACAGAAATTCCTCGGGTTTTCGCCTGCCATATCCGTTCTGTTATACTCACAGACTAACACTTTTAGAAAATTCAGAGTGTTTCCTATCCAATGGTACTAAATATGTGCATATCCTATTTTCTGGGCCTGAATGGGAGGCATTTTACTTTGGGCAACCCAGGCTCTCCAAAACGGTCACCTCGTGCGCTGCTCCCAAAGAAGTTAATACCACCAGAGTCAGTCAGTCAAGTCTGTGTACTCTTGCCTGAAATCTCCATCCCCTAACTTCACCATTCAGAGGCCTGTGCTCTGCTTTCACTGTTCTGCTGAATGTTTATAGAACTGAAACAGATAATATATAATTTCCTGAGACATCCAGACATTTTGTAATGAATCATTTCTTCATCTAAACGCTTTATGTTGAGGCTCATAAAGCTTTCAGAAGGAAAGGTAATTCTATGGCCTTTACTTTGAGGCGTGTGTGTGCGTGTGTGTGTGTGTGTGTGTGTGTGTGTGTGTGCGTGTGTGTAAATCCCTCATGTTCTGCCTTCACTGCCCCTCCTTTCCCCACTCTATTTTCTCTCTCTCTCTCTCTCTCTCTCTCTCTCTCTCTCTCTCTCTCTCTCTCTCTCTCTCTCTCTCTCTCTGTCAGTTTGACTTCCCTTTCTTGCTGCGGTTGGAAACTTTAGGTTTTGACACATTTGAAAACAGTGACCAGACCCTCCATCTCACTCTTGCTCTATTTCAGTCTTTCTGATCTCTTTCTCGATACCCATATCACAGGTACTGCTGTGATGGTATGCTTTATAGTCTTATTTTAATGCAGAGGTGTCATGCTATGATGTTTATGCCTCTGTCACTTTCTCACTCCTCATTATTCACAATCCATTCATGATTATCCGTAATCATGGTAGCATCCAAATGAATGTAGAAGTGTTTAGAAACATACATTATTACCATTCATTTTCATTGGACACAAAATAATCTGAAATACAACCAAAACAAACTGAAAATGCATCCAACAAGTTAGTAGAGTCACAAGCTTGGCGTAGTCATTGCGGGCTAGGAATATGGGGCCAAATATTTGGAGGGACTATGGGGTGAGGATGGGGCGGGATTGGTGAAATGGGGTGAGGAAGAAGAGGGGGGTAGTTTGTGTGGAGCTCAGGCTATAAATATCATGCTGTCTTGAGCCACGAAATCTTGTCATCAGAATTTTCCGACCGCGAAGCAGGAAGTTCAGATGATGAAATCGAGAACTGCGCCTAAATTTAAACAGCAGGCAGCACTCAGAGACAATCCCCATATACTAACTAGTGTAAACTCTCCCAGACGCATGCACGCAAACACACATTCACACACACTATACTCGCAGGACAGAAATACCTTGCATAAACCCACATAAAGTGCATCTGTACAGGCCGTAAATACACATTAGTTACCAAAATGTCCTCAAACGTTTATTAAAGTCCTCCACCAAGTCCTCTTTCCATTCTCTCGCAACACAGTTACAGTACATTACATTTACAATCGCTTTCACTGTCTGTCCGGTAGCACAGAACAAGCTGCAAACGGTACTTTTTCAGTATAGTACTATACAGCCCTGTTCTAACACACTGGCTTCTGCTTTATGAGCTGCTGATTACAGCCATGATTAGCTGAATCAGATGTGTTAGAGCAGGGCTGGAGCAAAAGCCTGTACACACAGCAGTTCTCCAGGAGGAGGGTTGGCCAGCCCTGGCAGCCCTGGTGTAGGGCATAGTGATGTTTCCATTAGAGTTTCATTGACCCCTTCTCTGTCGTACACCATACAGGTGGTATCACGGACACCTGTCAGGCCCCAACGCAGAGAAGTTGCTATGGGAACGGGACGAGCCAGGCACCTTCCTGGTGCGGGAGTCTCTGTCCAAACCTGGAGACTTTGTTCTGTCTGTTCTGACTGAGGAGAAGAGCAAGGCATCCAGCGTAGGGAGGAGGGTCTCACACATCAAGATCATGTGTCAGGTGTGTGTGTATGTGTGTTTGTGTGTGTGTGTGTGTGTGTGTGTGTGTGTGTATGAGTGTGAGCGAGTGTATTAGAGTGTTTGTGTGTTTTTCTCTCTCTAACTCACATTCACACATTCACTCACATTCACTATTGTAATTCACATCGTAATCTTTGCTACAGTTTTTCCCATATCTGAGTACATCTTGTTATGAAACCAGACCAATTTTCAGTTTCCCCAAAATGTTCATTCTTATGCAATGAGTGACCTTCCTGCTTCCAACATCTACGAGAAAACCTGACAGACATCAAACACACCACCACTACTGTCTCAGCACAGAAACAGTTATGCAAAGTCAAGTCAATATGAAAATAGAGGTTTTAGTTTGATAGATATCACTGACAACATCCTGGTTACAAAAGTATGCCAAGCGGTTATGTTTTAATTAGTTAGTTATGTATTTAATTTGGACCCTTAGGTGTCCAAAAATGCGTATACAATTCCAATAAAATACATGATAATTGGTATTCACAATTAAATACTTTATGTTCATGTGTGTACAGTAACTACCACTAGAAATATAAAATAGCATAGTTATTTCCGAGTGCAGGGCTAGACTGTAACTAACTGCATGCATCCCCAAACCTCCTTTTCATAGATTCAACATTATCAGCAGCACTATCATGGTTAGGGTATTTTTAGCTGTGGTTCATCTCATTGCAGACATGAGGTGGATTTGAACGAGAGGCATTGTAGGGCTGGAGTCTGCAGAATTCATGGTCAGAAGATTATCACAGAGGTCATTGAGTCCTGGCATAGGCCCTACCAAGAGCAAGCATCAGGTGCATTTCTTAATAGCTAATAGGAAGTACATTAAAGATATTTTCTGGTACTTTTGTTTACTTTTTAACCAGTGGTTCTTAAAGTAGCGCCCACGAGCCAAACGTGGTCCCTGAAAATTGCATACTATGTCACAGATGGGCAGATATGTGCACCATGTCATTGCTCTCTCTCTCCCCCTTTCTGATTTTCTCTATTTTTACATATTTTTGATATTGAATGCTATCAGATCTTCAACCAATACCTAATATTAGATTAAGGAAACCTGAGTTTACAAATTAGAAAACAATTTGATGCTTATTTTATTTATTTAATTGACATATTTATGCAACACCCTTACACTCAATAACTGGTTGTGCCACCTTTAGCTGCAATGACTGCAACCAAATGCTACCTGTAGTTGTTGATCAGTCTCTCACATCGCTGTGGAGGAATTTTGGCCCACTCTTGCATGCAGAACTACTTTAACTCAGCAACATTTGTGGGTTTTCAAGCATGAACTGCTCGTTTCAAGTCCTGCCACAGCATCTCAATTGGGATTAGGTCTGGACTTTGACTAGGCCATTCCAAAACTTCAAATTTGTTGCTTTTTAGCCATTTTCATGACTTGATTGTTTGTATTGGATCATTGTCTTGCTGCATGACCCAGCTGCGCTTCAGCTCTCAGACAGATGGCCTGATATTCTCCAGTAGAATTCTCTGATACAGAGCAGAATTCATGGTTCCTTCTATTAAGGCAAGTCATCCAGGTCCTGAGGCAGGAAAGCATCCCCAAACCATGACACTACCACCACCATGCTTGACTGTTGGTATGAGGTTCTTACTGTAGAATGCAGTGTTTGGTTTTTGCCAGGCATAATGGGACACATGTCGTCATATATTTATATAAATAGAATGACCGGTACACGGTGGGAGGCACGGAGATGTTTGACACCCTGGCTGACCTGATGGAGCACTACAAACGCAAAGGCATCGAGGAGATGTCTGGAACCTGGGTGCACCTCAAACAGGTAAAGACTTACAGTTGTAACGCCATACAGGTCACAGAGTCACCGTGAGTGTTGCAGTCAAGTTACAACCTACACAGGTCGGAGATACTGTATCTTATAATGGGTTAAAGATCACCTGAATGACAAGATAGAGCCATATCTGAAAAAATCTTGACTTCTTCTCCTCTCCTCTTTCCTGTACACTCCATCCTTCTCTCCTTCAGCCCTACTTCTCCACCAGAGTGAATGCAGCAGACATTGACAGCAGAGTGAGGCTGCTGGACCAGACGGCAGAGAGTGAGAACGAGGGAGACAAGAAGAGCAAAGCAGGATTCTGGGAGGAGTTTGATGTAAGTCGATTAAGTTTTTGATGGAAGGAAGATGTGATGGTTTGAACAACCCTTCTTAACCTCTTCCTCTCTTTACTCAACCTGGTCTCAGAGCATTTCCTATTATTATGTATGTAAATTTGAGACACTCCATTTAGTATGATATGTTAAGTTTCTTATTGTATGTATTAATTTGTGGATGACCATCAGCCATTTTATATGATATGTTATGAATTACAATTCTTATTATATGTTACAAATTTGCAAAACGTGTCATTAATTTTCTAAAAGTATGATATGTTACGAATTCTAGCAAGGTGGCTAACTACCTGGCTAATTTTAGCTAGGCTAGGGGTTGGGGTTAGGGTTAAGCTTAGGGTTAAGTTTATGAGTTAGGTTAAAGGGTTAAGGTTAGGGTTAGCTAACATTTTAAGTAGTTGCAAAGTAGCTAAAAAGTAGTAAGTATTTGAAAAGTAGCTGAATTGCTTAAGTTGTCTGTGATGAGATTCAAACTAGCAACCTTTGGGTTGCCAAATGTTTGTGTTATACACACACGTATCCACCCCGAACAACCACCCTACTTTTGTTTTGCCTTAAGTAACCATCTTATGTTACCATACCAAAAGTAACATATCATACTAATTTGATTGTCATCGATTTACATTTACTATGTTACGTCTGGTCTATGAGACCAGGATACTCTATTGTAGGTTTTCTAAGGCCTCATTTCTTGCATGCTGACCACACCAGCATTGCAAAATAAATGTATAAAAAACATGCTATTTAATCATTGCATCCAAACTGCTCGCTCGCGTCAACAAGCATCTGTGTAGCCAGGTGCTAAAATAGAACTTGGTTATATTTGTGACGCTTGACGTACTGCAAATCCAATCTCTCCCATCTCCTCATTGGTTTTTAGGAGCATATACCCATGTAGGTGATTGAAAGATGAACTGAGGTTCACACTCCAGTCCAGTTGGTGGTGGTAATGCACCTCAAAGGTTGCCAACCGCCATATAAAGTCCAAAGAAGAAGCCTGAAGGAGGAGAGATTACTTTTAAACTAACTCGGTTTACCCTTTTATCTGTGGATTAATTGTCGGAGTAGAGGACCTTGTGCATTTCAGGCAAAATAACAACCAAATGTTTATATCCCAGGACAAATTAGCTAGCTAAATTGCCATGAATGTTTAATGCTTTTCGACCTCTCCCCAAATGAATATAGTTGGTTCAGAGTTCGTTTTGATATTTCAATCTGCGTCCCCTGATCGCGTCTGGCGTGGATGGACAAAATCAACATGCACGCCCGGTGTAGTCAGCATGATACCGTGTCTGTGTTTGATGCCTTAGTTGGTCATATAAGATGTGTATGTAATGTTTCTTTACTCGTGTGCAACATGGTGAAACATGTTCCGTTGGACAAGTCAAAGTGAGAGTGTTGCAAGGAAAAACGAAACGAATCAAATGGTTAAATGTCTCACTACTACAGCCATAGGAAATAGACTGCAAGAACCAAATACCACTTGTTTACTACCACCATGTGGTAGCATGTGGTACTGCTATTTGAGGTCTGTCCCAAGTGTCTAATCTCAGATACCCACAACTAAACCCTTGCGTAATTGCGTCAAAAGCTACATAGTCTGGCCATGAGAGATTAGAAATTGTCTAACACTAATTCCAAACTGCTTTAACAGTACATTAAAAATAACTTTTCAAATGGTAAAAAAAGAAAAGGGAAACGAATGTACATGATCTGAATGTTCATAAAGCATACATAACACATCCACGATCACATAATAAACATGCCATATTTATAGAGCATTCATGAATGTATTCATAGTAATACAGTATGTCAGTATTCCACAAATACTGGGAATGGGGATTTGCATGTCTTTAAACATTAACTCATTCTCCTGAAGGTATTCCTGAAAAGAGTTTGAGTTGTCACAGCTGGGTTGAGTGAATCTATGTTTGGGATTTTTACAGTCAATCCCTTCCCTCAAGACTGTGAGGTTAGGCCAGGGGTTAGATTACTCTGGTCCTGGAGTACATATGCAGGCTTTTGTTCTAGCCCAGTGAAATAGTAAACACTGGATGCATGTGTAACCCCAATTCTTTAGACCAATTACAGTTCACCTGAGCTGACACAGGCTAACAGGCAGGATGAGAGGGGCTGATGATGCTGATTAGGAACCTCATAACCAGGGGACTGGATTAGCACTAGCAGCAGCTTCCACCAGGGGTCAGGGGTCAGGACAGGTTGTAAGGCGCTACAGTTTAGCTGGATTAGCTATAAGAAGTACGTCTAATGTGTACATAGAGATGAACACATGATATACAGTGCATTTGGAAAGTATTTCGGACCCCATGACTTTTTCCACATTTTGTTACGTTACTGCCGTATTCTAAAACGTATTAAATTGTTTTTATTTACCTCATGAATCTACACACAATACCCCATAATGACATAGAAAAACCTTTTTGTGTGTGCAAATGTATTAAAAATAAAAAACGGTTATCACATTTACATAAGCATTCAGACCCTTACTCAGTACTTTGTTGAAGTACCTTTGGCAGCGATTACAGCCTCGAGTCTTCTTCTGTATGACGCTACAAGCTTGGCACACCTGTATTTGGGGAGTTTCTCCCATTCTCTGCAGATCCTCTCAAACTCTGTCAGGTTGGCTGGGAAGCGTTGCTGCACAGCTATTTTCACGTCTCACCAGAGATGTTCGATTGGGTTCAAGTCGGGGCTCTGGCTGGGCCACTCAAGGACATTCAGAGACTTGTCCTGAAGCCACTCCTGCGTTGTCTTGGCTGTGTGCTTAGGGTCGTTGTGCTGTTGGAAGGTGAACCTTCACCCCAGTCTGAGGTCCTGAGTGCTCTGGAGCAGGTTTTCATCAAGAATTTCTCTGTACTTTGCTCTGTTCATTTTCCCCTCAATCCTGACTAGTCTCCCAGTCCCTGCCGCTGAAAACATCCCCACAGCATGATGCTGCCACCACCATGCTTCACCGTAGGGATGGTGCCAGGTTTCTTCCAGATGTGACGCTTGGCATTCAGGCCTAAAAGTTCAATCTTGGTTTCATCAGACCAGAGAATCTTGTTTCTCATGGTCTGAGAGTCTTTAGGTGCCTTTTGGCAAACTCCAAGCGGGCTGTCATTTGCCTTTTACTGAGGAGTGACTTCCGTCTGGCCACTCCACCATAAAGGCCTGATTGGTGGAGTGCTGCAGAGATGGTTGTACTTCTGGAAGGTTCTCCCATCTCCACAGAGGAACTCTGGAGCTCTGTCAGAGTGATCATTGGGTTCTTGGTCACCTCCCTGACCAAGGCCCTTCACCCCTGATTGCTCAGTTTTGCCGGGTGGCCAGTTCTAAGAAGAATCTTGGTGGTTCCAAACTTCTTCTATTTAAGAATGATGGAGGGCACTGTGTTCTTAGGGACCTTCAATGCTGCAGACATTTTTTGGTACCCTCCCCCAGATCTGTGCCTCGACACAATCCTGTCTCAGAGCTCCATGGACAATTCCTTCGACCTCATGGCTTGATTTTTGCTCTGACATGCACTGTCAATTGTGGGACCTTATGTGGTGTGTGCCTTTCCAAATCATGTCCAATCACTTGAATTTACCGCAGTTGGACTCCAATCAAGTTGTAGAAACATCTCAAGAATGATCAATGGAAACAGGATGCACCTGAGCTCAATTTCGAGTCTCATAGCAAAGGTTCTGAATACATATGTAAATAAGGGATTTCTGTTTATTATATGTAATCAATTTGCTAAAATCTTGAAAAACCTGTTTTCGCTTTGTCTTTAT
Source organism: Hucho hucho (assembly GCA_003317085.1). NCBI lineage: Eukaryota > Metazoa > Chordata > Actinopteri > Salmoniformes > Salmonidae > Hucho > Hucho hucho. Next base: position 24,353 of record QNTS01009321.1, on the reverse strand, counting down.
GGGGTATTGTGTGTAGATTGATGTATTTTGTATTTATTTAATCAATTTCAGAATAAGGCTGTAACGTAACAAAATGTTGAAAAAGTCAAGGGGTCTGAATACTTTCTGAATGTACTGTATTTATCCTGGGAAAAGGGAGTTGTTTTTGGCGGTAAATCTTGGTATACGGGTTCCAGCCATTCAACCCTACTATAGATACAGTGGTTACCGTCAAAGATACTGTGGGCTAACTTGGATGTGAGTTAGATAGTCACCTATCGAGTGAGGGTATGGCCTTAAAAGCTCTCTCCAACGTTAACCAAAAAGTAACATTTCTGGCTAAGAAAATCAAGATTTCTTGGTACTAGCACCTCTTGGTATAGTAGTTCTCCCTAGGGCATGAAGAATTAGACCTCTCATAATCAGATAGTCAGGATTACTTCAAGATACCATCCTATAGTCAAGATTACTCTCAAGATCCTATCCTGCATTCAGGATCACACCAAGCTCCCATAATGTAGTCAGGATCACACCCAAGCTCCTATCCTGCAGTCAGGATCACACCCAAGCTCCCATCATGTAGTCAGGATCACACCCAAGCTCCCATCATGTAGTGAGGATCATTCCCAAGCTCCCATCATGTAGTCAGGATCACACCCAAGCTCCCATCATGTAGTCAGGATCAAAATCAAATCAAATATATTTATAAAGCCCTTCTTACATCAGCTGATGCCACAGAGTGCTGTACAGAAACCCAGCCTAAAACCCCAAACAGCAAGCAATGCAGGTGTAAAAGCACGGTGGTTAGGAAAAACTCCCTAGAAAGGCCAAAACCTAGGAAGAAACCTAGAGAGGAACCAGGCTGTGAGGGGTGGCCAGTCTTCTTCTGGCTGTGCCGGGTGCAGATTATAACAGAACATGGACAAGATTTTAAAATATTCATAAAACAGGCAGAACAGTTGAAACTGGAGAAGCAGCACGGCCAGGTGGACTGGGGACATCAAGGAGTCATCAGGCCAGGTAGGCCTTGAGGAATGGTCCTAATGCTCAGGTCCTCTGGGAGAGAGAGAGAGAAAGAGAGATAATTAGAGAGAGAATACTTAAATTCACACAGGACACCGGAGAAATACTCCAGATATAACAGATGGACCCTAGCCCCCCGACACATAAACTACTGCAGCATAAATACTGGAGGCTGAGACAGGAGGGGTCGGGAGACACTGTGGCCCGGTCCGACGATACCCCCGGACAGGGCCAAACAGGCAGGATATAACCCCACCCACTCTGCCGAAGCACAGCCCCCACACCACTAGAGGGATATCTCCAACCAACTTACCATCCTGAGACAAGGCCGAGTATAGCCCACAAAGATCTCCACCACAGCACAACCCAAAGGGGGGGCAACCCGGACAGGAAGATCACGTCAGTGATTCAACCCACTCAAGCGACGCACCCCCCCAGGGACGGCATGGAAGAGCACCAGTAAGCCAGTGACTCAGCCCCTGTAATAGGGTTAGAGGCAGAAAATCCCAGTGGAGAGGGGAACCGGCCAGGCAGAGACAGCAAGGGTGGTTCGTTGCTCCAGTGCCTTTCCGTTCACCTTCACACTCCTGGGCCAGACTACACTCAATCATAGGACCTACTGAAGAGATGAGTCTTCAATAAAGACTTAAAGGTTGAGACCGATTCTGCATCTCTCACATGGATAGGCAGACCATTCCATAAAAATGGGGCTCTTTGCTTAGAAATTCTAGGGACTGTAAGGAGGCCTGCGTCTTGTGACCGTAGCGTACGTGTAGGTATGTATGGCAGGACCAAATCGGAAAGATAGGTAGGAGCAAGCCCATGTAATGCTTTGTAGGTTAGCAGTAAAACTTGAAATCAGCCCTTGACTTAACAGGAAGCAAGTGTAGAGAGGCTAGCACTGGAGTAATATGATATTGTTTTTTTGGTTCTAGTCAAGATTCTAGCAGCCGTGTTTAGCACTAACGGAAGTTTATTTAGTGCTTTATCCGGGTAGCCGGAAAGTAAAGCATTGCAGTAGTCTAATCTAGAAGTGACAAAAGCATGGATAAATTTTTCTGCATCATTTTTGGACAGAAAGTTTCTGATTTTTACAATGTTACGAATTGGAAAAAAGCTGTCCTTGAAACAGTCTTGATATGTTCGTCAAAAGAGAGATCAGGGTCCAGAGTAACGCCGAGGTCCTTCACAGTTTTATTTGAGACGACTGTACAACCATCAAGATTAATTGTCAGATTGAACAGAAGATCTCTTTGTTTCTTGGGAACTAGAACAAGCATCTCTGTTTTGTCCGAGTTTAAAAGTAGAACATTTTCTTTATTCCCATCCAACTTCCTTATGTCTGAAACACAGGCTTCCAGGGAGGGCAATTTTGGGGCTTCACCATGTTTCATCGAAATGTACAGCTGTGTGTCATCCGCATAGCAGTGAAAGTTAACATTATTTTTCCGAATGATATCACCAAGTGGTAAAATATATAGTGAAAACAATAGTGGTCCTAAAACAGAGCCTTGAGGAACACCGAAGTTTACAGTTGATTTGTCAGAGGACAAACCATCCACAGAGACAAACTGATATCTTTCCGACAGATAAGATCTAAACCAGGCCAGAACTTGTCCATGTAGACCAATTTGGGTTTCCAATCTCTAGGTCTAGGAGCACGAGGACAGATGCAGAGCCGTGGTCTGACGCCATCAAAAGGTCATTTACCACCTTCACAAGTGCAGTCTCAGTGCTATGATGGGGTCTAAAACCAGACTGAAGCGTTTCGTATACATTGTTTGTCTTCAGGAAGGCAGCGAGTTGCTGCGCAACAGCTTTTTTTTTTTGAGAGAGGAATGGAAGATTCGATATAGGCCAATAGTTTTTTATATTTCCTGGGTCAAGGTTTGGCTTTTTCAAGAGAGGCTTTATTACTGCCACTTTTAGTGAGTTTGGTACACATCCGGTGGATAGTGAGACGTTTATTATGTTCAACATAGGAGGGCCAAGCACAGGAAGCAGGTCTTTCAGTAGTTTAGTTGGAATAGGGTCCAGTATGCAGCTTGAAGGTTTAGAGGCCATGATTATTTTCATCAATGTGTCAAGAGATATGGTACTAAAAAACTTGAGTGTCTCCCTTGATTCTATGTCCTGGCAAAGTTGTGCAGACTCAGGACAACTGAGCTTTGGAGGAATACGCAGATTTAAAGAGGAGTCTGTAATTTGCTTTCTAATGATCATGATCTTTTCCTCAAAGAAGTTC
>QNTS01009317.1:0-30149 GCA_003317085.1 Hucho hucho | reverse complement strand
GTGTGTGTGTGTGTGTGTGTGTGTGTGTGTGTGTGTGTGTGTGTGTGTGTGTGTGTGTGTGTGTGTAGGAGGGGTGTAACAGACCATCCATAAAGATAGAAGATGGAGAGATGTAAAGGAGTAGTCTGGAGGAGGGGTAGACATGGGTCAGGGGTTAACTGTGGAGAATGTAAGTGGGAACACACACACACTCTCTCAATTCAATTTCAATTTAAGGGCTTTATTGGCGTGGGAAACGTATGTTTACTGTGCCAAAGCAAGAGAAAAAGATACAAAACCAAAAAAGTTACAAAAGAATAAATACATTTCATTTATATACAGTGTTGTAATGATGTACAAATAGTTAAAGTACAAAAGGGAAAATAAATAAACATAAATATAAGTTGTATTTACAATGGTGTTTGTTCTTCACTGGTTGCCCTTTTCTTTCACCCAGTAGATATGGAAGTTTATCAAAATTAGATTTGTTTTTGAATTCTTTGGGGGAATATGTGTCTCTAATATGGTCATACATTTGGCAGGAGGTTAGGAAGTGCAGCTCAGTTTCCACCTCATTTTGTGGGCAGTGTGCACATAGCCTGTCTTCTCTTGAGAGCCAGGTCTGCCTACAGCGGCCTTTCTCAATAGCAAGGCCATGCTCACTGAGTCTGTACATTAGTCAAAGCTTTCCTTACTTTTGGGTCAGTCACAGTGGTCAGGTATTCTGCCACTGTGTACTCTCTGTTTAGGGCCAAATAGCATTCTAGTCTGCTCAGTTTTATGGTAAATTCTTTCCACTGTATCAAGTAATTATCTTTTTGTTTTCTCATGATTTGGTTGGGTCTAATTGTGTTGCTGTGCTGGCACTCTCTCTCGCACTCACACACACATACTCCTCACTCAATATAACTCTTGAGATTGATGAAGTTCCATTTAGTTCTGGAAACATTAGAGAGATGTTGAATGTATCTACCCTGTGTAACAGTAGGAACAGTACAAACTGTTAGGACACTCCAGAGCTCACTTCATCGTGTGTGTGTGTGTGTGTGTGTGTGTGGCTAAGAACATGCTTTGTAAAACGTTCATTACAGATAAGCATTCCACAGTCCACTCATTTAAATATATTACAGCTGCACCATCAAGAGTATCCTGACGGGTTACATCAATGCCTGGTATGGCCTCTGACCACAAGGCACTACAGAGGTTTAGTGCGTACCGCCCAGTACATCACTGGGCCCAAGCTTCTTTCCATCCAGGACCTCTATACCAGGCGATGTCAGAGGAAGGCCCTAAAAATTGTACAATACAATTAGATTTGATTGTGAGCGTGTTTGCGTATTTGTGTGTGATCAGTGGTTCAAGGACTAAAGGAAGGAAGCATTATCACTGTAGCATATCTACAGCATATGCATAGCCCTCTTTTTAATCTCTCGTGTGTGTTGGCCAACTATTGATAAGGAGTGTGTGTTGGCGTCAGTGTGCTTCTGGCTCTGTCTGGAGTGGGGGGAGGGATAATCAGTAGTTGATTAAGGTGTGTGTGTGTGTGTGTGTGACAAACACTAAAGTCTAGATATTGTTTTCTCTCTATCCATCTCTGTTTGGATCTGTCTTTTTCTCTACTTCGGTCTGTCGTTTGTCTGTCTGTCTCTGTCTTTTCTCTCTTGCTCTGTGTCTTGGTCTTGCTGTCAGTCTCTCTCCATCACTCCCCCTCTCCCTCTATAGAGACAGAGATCCAGTCTCTCTCTGTCACTCTTTATCAATCATTCTCTCTTCCTCTGGCTCCGTCTCTTCCTCCGTCTCTTCCTCCTGTTTTACCTCTTCTTTCCTCCATCTCTTCTTTCTCTCCTTAGGTACAGGTACACACACACACGCACACCTCATCACCACCTCATTCCTTATCTATGCTGCCCTACCAAAAAGAAAAATGGCAGTAACTGCTCATAGCATGGAACTGAGAAAAATGGCTTTTATTTACCTTGGTTTAACAGTAACTTTATGCAGTTACTGCTAACATGAGCGGCATTTTCTCCAAAACACAATACAATATAGGCAGGATACTTGTCCACAAGATTAAGCATGTATTTAATGTAGCAAAAATGTCATTGTCATTTTCGACCAAATGAGCAGTTACTGCCTTTCTGCTTGGTTGGGCAGTATGGAGGGAGTGTTTTTATAGTGGTGACGTTGACGTACTCCTCTCCGGTTGACAGCAGTGTTTTGGGAATTCTCGGAGTCTATGAAAGTGGTCGGGAAAACCTTCAGATTGGATTCATTAGTGCCGCTGGAAATCCCTCTTTAATCAGTATTGTGTCAGGAGCCACAAGGTTGACTTGGGGCTGCATCTCAATATGGAAAAATAGCATCCTTCCCTCGCCACCTTTCCTGCAAATCTATAGAAACCATATCATAGCACATATCGTAGGTTATTAGACTACATATACACTTAACAATCATTTGGAAAACCGAATTAGCAAGGACAAGTACTTCCTGTTAGGAGACCATCACAGGACATAAGGAAAGGGGCCAAGGGAAGAAGGCTGTTTCCAGAGTATTGGGACCCAGCCCATGAATGGGAGGCCAGACTGTCATTGTAGTTAATGAGGTTCTGACCTGTACATAGCAGTGGAAGTGTCAGAGACACGCATACACATTCCTTCCTGCCTCCTTTGGCTTGTATACTAGTACTTGTTCTGGGATAACTCACACCGTGCCAAGACGGTGGATAAATCACACCGTACCAAGACGGTGGATAAATCATACCGAGCCAAGACGGTGGATAAATCACACCGAGCCAAGACGGTGGATAAATCACACCGAGCCAAGAAGGTGGTTAGAATATATTTAGCAAGGAGGTCCCCCTTTTGTCTTTTGAATAAGGTTGGTCTTATGGTTTCCTAAAACTAAATGCATAAAAAAGTTGATGACCGTCACTCTCTCTCCCTCTCTATCCCTCACCCTTCCCTTCCTAGTTGAGCTGGACAGCTGTATAGATATGAATATATGTATGACTCTACTGTATGTCAGGGTTCCCCATCTGGAGGCCCCGCGGGGGATTATTTGGCCACCAAATTTTCGTCCCCCCAAGATTGGGAACATAAAAGACTGTAAAAACACCAGCAAATCAGCTCCAAGGGATTTTAATTTTGGAAATATGTTCCAAATCATTCCCACGCATAATACAGAGATATATGTGACCGTATACAAATGTGACCCACCACCTGGATTCGGTCCTATGTAACATGATTTGAAATGTATTTATTTTTTACTTTGGATAAAAGTAAAGACTTTGAAAGAATTCTGCTTTGAAAGTTGATAAACTTGTAACCCCACTTTTTAGAAAATGGCCTGTGAATGTTTTGGTACACCTACTGGAGCTCTTCTTTGTCTGCACCCATTCAGCATCGTTCACACCCTCTTAAACCTTAGTCCCACCCATCTGTTTAAGGATTCACATGTGAGGCCATGTGACAGGGTGAATACGGTAGTGTAGTAAACAACCACAGATTTCAAGACTAAAAGTGGTGAAAATAGTAGCAAAAAAAGAGTAGTAAAAATACACTTTATCTACTGTAGTCCTTAGGCCTATATCCTAATCAGACTTTGGTACAGGTCATGTTGCTCTTTACATTACCGTCTCTGGTAAACACACACTATATCAAATAATCAAATAAAATCTGTTTATTTGTCACATGCACAGGATACAGAAGGTGTAAACAGTGCAGTGAAATGGTTACTTGCATAGTGCAGTATTTTGTTTAGACATGTAGCTAGCTAGCTAAACAATGAACCATAATCCCAACTCCTACTACCATGCATGAATCTACAGCTAGCTAAAGCTAACCAACTAGGTTCAATGTTAACTAAATGGCTTTCTGAGATAATAATATTACCACACAGATCGTACACGTAATGTTAGCTAGCGAGCTAGAAATGTGTAACATTTGAAAATGTAGTTAGTCTCTTACCTGTATACACGGATGAACGCTTCACGGTAGACTGGAACCGTTTAACGCTGTCTTGTTTGTAGCTACATCTTGCTTGGCCAGCGTTGGGTCAAGTCACTCCGGTTCACGCTGACCGTGGTGTGTGGAGAAAGTAGACCGACTGATCTGTCGATTGCGCTAAATTCACGTTATCAATGTTGAGAAAAGTAGCAACTTGTTTTTGTAGTTCTCGATTGTTAATGTTAAAAACGCCGCAGTAGAAAGAATTATCAACACATACAGAGCAGCTCACGTTATAGACAGAAGCATTCTACATGGCAGACCAATCCAAACTCATCTCCCGGCATGTCCAGCCCATCCATTATCTCAGCCAATCATGGCTAGCGGGAAGGCTCCTGTCTTTTTCCGTGGCTAAACAAACTAGGCTCAACCAACTAACCAACAACTTTATTCATATTTACAGATGGAATACAAGTTTGTTATTAAAACATGAAAGTTGTGAATGAATGTTCCAGATGGCATTTCTTCAAAAACAATCCCCACAAAATACCAATAGAAGGCTTTCAAATGCCTCTCCTGTGAAGTAATGACGTGTGACATATGCCTAGCTTCCTGAAACGGGTCACAAATGTAAGCAAGGTTTAAAATGATTGTGTTTTAGTCAAATATTATATCCGTTTGGGCTTCTTGCGGTTAATTTGCAGTCTACCAATTATTTGTAGTTATGTTCCGAACCCCAGGCTATCCACTCAAGAAAAACTCATCCCACAGCTGAATCTAGTTGATGATCCCTGCTGTATGTATTTATAGCTGCAGTATGCCTGTGTGTGTGTGTGTGTGTGTGTGTGTGTGTGTGTGTGTGTGTGTGTGTGTGTGTGTGTGTGTGTGTGAACAGTCGTGACAGCTTTAGTGGTGACAGTGCAGACAGAGGTAGATTGGCGCTCTGATGACATTTGCAGTCTCAAGACAGGCCTCCCATGCACACAATGGAATTGGAGAAGGGGTCAGCAGTTCTTAGTGTGTGTGTGACAGCTGATCTCTACCCTGTCCTGAAGTACTATTACGCCAATGACTGAGTTCAGCTGCCATTCAGCATCATTCTATCAAACAACATTGCTATGTGAGTGTGTGTGATGGAGTTGGTAAATTAATTAATTTGTGTGTGTGTCTGTCAGGAGGTGATGGAGAGCGTTTAACGAGCCGGGGCTATGATGCACTCTTAATTCCCACGGTAATTGATTTCCCATTTGCCCGTTTCTCGTTGCCGTGGGAGCCGGAGTGCGAGCAGAGAAACCAGGAAGTTAATTACTCTGAGTGACGGCCCCTAATGGGCCATATTTCCCATCAGGCCGAGCTGACGCCAACAGATTGTCCTCCAATTCCCAAACGCAAACTCTGACACACACACTTTGAAATTCATAAAGAATGAGAAACACACACTGATGTGCAAAAATAATCCTTCACTACCTATCACCATAACTCTGCATTGGAGTTTAAACCACTATGTTGGGTAATGCTCGTATGTCTCACTATGACCAGAACTTTCCTTTCCTTGTATGACCCAAGGTGGAATACATGACAAATTAGTTCTTTTTAAAACGGATATAAAATATTCAACACTCCCTGACTGCAGTGAAAATAGAGAATATATCATTCTCTGTGAGTCCAGTGCTCCTTTTTTTCAGATCACCAAAAGCGTTTGAATTCGGGAGGAAAAGCAATTGGGTATGAGTTATTGTGTGGATTATTTTATTATTACTTCATGCGTTTGTGCAAAATGTTTTATGTCTGATTGATGTAACAGTGAATAGCCTGTCTTTAAAAAAAACAAATCATCAAAAATCACTGATCAGCTATAGTAACCTTTTCCCTGCTTGAGGGAGGGAAGGAGAGAGAGAGGGAGGTTAGGGAGTGAGAGTAGGAGGTAGTGGATCTTAGCAGGCCGAGGGAGAGAAATGCAAGAGGGAGAGAGAAGGAGGGATGTTGGAGGTGTAGCAGATGTGAAGGTGTACTGTGTCTCTGCCCAAGGCGGTGGCAGGGGGAAGATCTCACACCTGGCAACCCTAAAGGAAGGAGAGAATACAACAACACTACTGTCTATTCAACCTCTTCCTATTTCCCTCTGAGGATCGGTCTCTCCTTCTCTATCTCTCTCTCGCTCTCTTTGACGCTGAGGATCGGTCTCTTCTCTTTCTCTCTGAGGATCGGTCTCTCCTCTCTCTCTCTTTCTCTCTCTGAGGATTGGTCTCTCTCTGAGGATCGGTCTCTCCTCTCTCCTCTCTCTCTCTTTCTCTCTGAGGATCGGCCTCCTCTCTTTCTCCCTGAGGATCGGTCTCTCCTCTCTCTCACCCTGTCTATTTTATCTCATACATATTCCCTCATTTCTCTTTCTCTAAACATGTTCTATTTTCTTCTAGCTGCGTTTTGATCTCTCTCTCCCCTGTCCCTGTCCCTGTCCCTGTCCCTATCCCTGTCCCCACTCTTGTCTTTTCTCCCTCCCTCTCTGTGTTCTCTGTCCAGGAGACATTAAGTCATACAGTATGCTGAGTCTCTAACCCAGAATAGAACACAGCTGGAAGTGTCTGTCAGTCTGTCCTGTTCGTCTGTCCACCCGCCCGTCCAGTCCCGTCCTTCTTCTCTGGCCTGTCTGTCACCACAGTATTCCTCTCTTGTGTATATCGTAGTACTACCTACAGTGGAGCTAATGCTTTGCTCAGGTTGAGTGAGAGAGAGACAGAGGGATGGGGGAAACAGTGAAGGCAGAGTCCTGGATGGAGGAAAAAGGGAGGAGAGAGGAGGAAAACCAATTATGAGCCTGATAACAGGGAGGGTATGGATTTTCTACTCTGGGCTTCGGGCCAGACCTCCTCTCTGTCTCTCCCCTCCTTCCTTCTCTCTCTCTCTCTCTCTCTCTTCCTCATCCTTTGATCTGCCTTTCTCTCTGAAATTTTAATTCAACCTAGCTTTTTATTAAGTGTACACCTCTCTCCTCTCCCTCTCTCTCAATTGCTCTTCCCTCTCCTCTCCTCTCTCTCTTCCCTCTCTCTCTATTGCTCTTCCCTCTCCTCTCCCTCTCTTCCCTCTCTTCCCTCTCTCTCTGTAGTAAGTGTGATTAACTACGGAAGATGAGATATTGAAATGTGTGTTAGAGCAGACTGGGACCGTTTCATCAATACCTACCCAGACTGTGTGTGTGTGTGAGTGTGAGCGAGAAAGAGAGCTGGCAAACCGATGAGTGATACTAACAATATTATTTGGAAAGAGTTTTTCATACATTATGTGAAGTGACAAAAAGTCACTATGGGAATCAAACTGACAACATTATCATTGACTATATGACTATATCGACGTATGTGTTACAAAAATTGTTTTGCTCCGTGGGTGGGTGTGTGTGACCCTGGAATGGGGCCAGAGAAGTTGGTCAGGATTCACTCTGTTAGACTCACTGACCCACATTAGAGCTTGGAGCCAGGGTCACGTTATCACACACACACACACACACTCTCCAGTATGTATAATCCTTCACTCCACTGAAGCCACCATAATGATCAACCTTTTTCTATTCAAATGCAGAGGGGGAGAGAGAGAGGGGGAGAAATGAAAGGGAGAGCTAAGGGGAGAAAAGGGAGAGCGACAGGGACACCGATTGTTTCTGTTTGGGATATGAGTGGTCACTACTAATATCTGTAATGGTTTATGACAGGTCCCTCTGGAGCGTGTGTGCGTGATTTACAACGACTCTGAGGCACAGTGAGATGTCCTTCTCATTGCCTGTTTCATTAGTGTGTCTCAATGTTAATTACATCTCCCTATACATTCTGTGTTTGTCTGCCCTCTCTCTCCTTTTCTCTACTCTCTTCCCTCTTTCTCTCTCTTCTCCTCTCCTTCCTCTCTTCTTTGCTGTCCTCTACTTCACCCCTTCTCCTTATGCCTCTTTACCTCTTTCCTCTCTTTACCTCTCCTCCTTTCACCTCTCTTTACCTCTCCTCCTTTCACCTCTCTTTACCTCTCCTCCTTTCACCTCTCTTTACCTCTCCTCCTTTCACCTCTTTACCTCTCCTCCTTCCTCTTGCCCAGTCAATATTATCTCCTTCCTAGTCTCTCTTTCCATCTCTCCTCCTCCCTTCCTTTCTCTCTAGTCTCTCTTTCCATCTCTCCTCCTTCCTTCCTTTCTCCCTAGTCTCTCTTTCCATCTCTCCTCCTCCCTTCCTTTCTCCCTAGTCTCTCTTTCCATCTCTCCTCCTCCCTCCATTTATCTATATAGTCGCTGAGTCACTCAGGCATCTCTATCCTATCTATCTATCTCTCTATCTATCTATTTCTCTCTCTCAGGGGTAGTTATAAAGGCTCATGAAGTCAGTAAAAGGTTCTTAGAGAAAGTCACTTGACCGACTGCTCGCTGGGACTCTACCCTGGCTTCATGCTGGACTACTACCACCACGTACGTTCAGGACCGTTAACACACTCCAATGAAGGCAGTCATTAAAGCTAATGTGGTGTATTTAGTATAGGGAATGTCAGTGATATTTCACAGTGTGTTGAGCATTCTTTCAACCTGAGAGGAAGGGAGGGTTGCTGTCTGTGTCCGGTCAGAGGTTATTCAGGTCAGAGGTTATTCAGGTCAGAGGTTATTCAGGTCAGAGGTTATTCAGGTCAGAGGTTAGCTAAATGCTAGGCAAAGCGGTACCTACGACCACCTCAATATTTCCCTATCCCTGCAGGGGAAAGAATATACTAATATCCTGTGGTGTGTGTGTTTTGTGCACACATTTTGCATGTGTGTATTTTGACAGCATTCAGTCTGTGAACTGTAGGGAGTCCCCCCTCTTCCTCCTCCTCTTCCGCTACCAGTGTCTGGCTCAGCTCTAAATAACCATGGGAACTCTACAGACTACAGCAGTTCACACACATACCTGATGAACTACAATATAATACACTACATTACTCTCTCTCTCTCCTGCTGCTCTCTATTCTGATTCTCTCTCTCTCTCTCTCTCACTACATTTTCCACTATCTCTCAGTAATTTTGATGGAGATCCAAAAACAACATTGTCTTTCTCTGAGTTGTATTATTAAGTTTAAGTGTGTGTGAATTTTTTTGTGTGCTCTGTGGTCCATGCTCTTCTCTCCAGGAGAGGGATTTAGCCAGGGCTGCCATTAGTGAGCTGCTCTCCAATTGGCTCAGAGGCCAGAAGCACGAACACACACACACACTGCAGGATCAATACTATACCATGCCTATCAACTGTCATATGTACATCTACCCACAGCATTAAGAAGCATACAAAATGGCTTCAATGTAATCAATCCCTCATTTTCTCGTGTGTGTGTGTGTGTGTGTGTGTGTGTGTGAGGCTCTCACTTTGTCTTCCATGTGCCTCTGTGTGAGCAGAGGCACATGATTATTGATTATTGTCAATAATCAATAATCGTATTCTCATCTAGAATAATTCCCCCCCCATTTCTCATCATCAGCAATGGGGAGGTAATGGTAGCCAGGCCACTAGAAAATACCTTCCAAATACTGATCCAGGATCAGCTTTTCCAACACAACCTTATATCATTAACCATTCCAAGTTCTTAACACAAACTGGTCCAAGACCTTGGGTTTCCTCTTAGTAGTTAAGTAAAGTGGTTGCTCTTCTTGTCTTCCAACTATCAGAAAACAAGGGGGAGCTATTACCATATTCTAATATATTAACAGACACTCCCAATAGTACCAACGTGTTTATCACTCTCCTCCTGTGCAGGTTTTGTTTCAGCCTGGCACTATTAACCGTCAATACCTTGATAAACTGAATCAGGTGTGAAAGTGCTGGGCTGGAACAAAAGCTGGATCCCCAGGACTGTGTTATGGGTCGTTTTTCAGACCATATTCGACTTCCTGACTTGGTCCACCTGTCAATCACAGCACTGTTTCCCTAGGAAACCTAATCTCTCACTTGGAGGAGGAGATAAATCTGTCACTAAATGGAGCTCCATAAGGCCTCAGAGAGGAGCGGAGAGGGAAGAGAGAGGGGGAGAGGGAAGGAGTGGAGTGGAGGGGAAGGGAGAGGAGAAGTGAGGGAAGGAGAGGAGAGAAGCGAGGGAAGGAGAAGAAGAGTACATCATAACAGCAGTTCTACAGAGAGAGGGATAAAGAGAGGGAGTCTGCAACACACACACAGGCACAACACGTACATATGCCGACACACACACATACTTATGCAGGCAGGCACGCACACCACACACTTTTCTTCACCCATTTTTCTACTATTTCAGTCTGCTACCCCCCTTCTTTCTCTCTCTCTCCCCCCTCTGTGTCTCTGGTATGATGGATTACCTTTACCCCAGGGTTGTTGACACGTTCCCTCACCCGCCTGTCAGAATGCCACTCTCTCTGCATGGTGGCAGTAGCCACCCCGACCCCAACGGCGACTGCTGCCACTTCCCCGTCTGGCACTGGCTTTCGCCGACTGGTCGAGCACCGGTACACACTACCAAGTGCGCTATTTTTCAGATGTTGCCCTACTGGAGTTACACAGTAATAGCATCACTGCTATTAGCTTCACGACATACATACTATGGAACGCCGTTTGGGTCTTTGTGTGTCAAAAAAGACACAGTAGCACTGGAAAAGCTGTACAAAAAAGTCTGCAAACAAACAAACACCGGCCACGAACGATGTGTTACAATACCGCGATGGTAATAAAGCATAATTTGTTTGACCGCAACTTCTGGGGTAGCAAGCTTTAGCTTGGTACCTAGCTAGCACCAATACAACCAGCCTGAAAAGATTGACTAGTAGAAACTCCAGTAATTTTCATTATTCTTAGCAATGATTTAGGAATTCTTGTGAGTAAGTATTAGCTAGGTTGCCACTTGTTGTTCGCCTATTGAAATTGAACTTCAGTTCATGAAAATCAATAGCTAGCCAGCTACTTAACCCTGTTGCCCAAAGCTAACGTTATAAGCAGCCAGCTAGCGTCATCTGGCTAGTGAGGCTGACCGGACCAAGTTATGTGTTGTGAAGCTAGCCATAATAATGATAAGGCACAATAGTGGAATTTGCGGTTTGCATTCAAAATAAAAGTATGTCATTGACAGTGATGCAAATGAATACAAATAGTAGAATTATGCCATACTTTTATTTTGAAGGCTAACCGCAAAGTCCACTATTGTGGCTAATCCTTATTGTGGCTAGCTTCACATAGATGGGTCTGACCAAATAAGAACTGTCTTATAAATTAGCGTTATTTTAGATGATGACACCTAGCTATATAGTTAGCTCGCTAACTATAGCTACTGAAACAGATTGTCAATTTGAAATGGGAAGAACATTGTTTGCATCCATGAGCTAGCTAGCTTTTTTAATGACCAGCACTGTAGGTGCACGAGACAACTTTACCAGCATCATAGCATACGTATCGATGAATCGTTGTGACATGAAATACAAGTGATAGTGTAATCATTGTGTAATAACTACGTAAAAGATTATGAATGCGTTCAATTATTATGTGACGTGCAGTCATATTCAGATCATGATTGGTCAACAAGATTATTTGACACATTTTTTTTGACACGCAAAGACCCAAACGGCGTTCCATAGAAATCCTGGTTGAGAATGAAACGACTGAACAAATGAACAACAAAACAGCACAGCACAGCATGTAAGTGAAATAAATTGTTTTTGATTATGTTTTACTTGTCATGGGGACATGCGTAAATGCCAAAAAAAGTGTGTGTGTAAAACCTTTTTATTTGACTAGGCAAGTCAGTTAAGAACAAATTCTTATTTACAATTGACGGCCTACCCCGGACGACGTGGGCCAATTGTGCCCTATGGGACTCCCAATCACGGCCGGATGTGATAGAGCCTGGATTTGAACCAGGGACTGTAGTGACGCCTCTTGCACTGAGATGCAGTGCCTTAGACCGCTGCGTCCTTGTGTGTGTTAACTATTTAACTGTACTAGAATGCTTAAAAGGCCGCTAAAATTTTAAATATTGGTTATCAGTATCGTTTTTTTTGCCAAGGAAAATATCGGATATCAGTATCGGCCAAAAATGTCATATCACTAATACTAACCATTGAAACGATGTATTTTGAATAGTATTGTCCTATTGATTGGACAGTACACACAGTATCGATCTCTCTCCCTTCCATGAAATATCATAAAAATACCAAGAACTCAACCTGCAGTATATTCACATGTCAGCACTATAGTACTGATTTCATTATGGACATGGGCTGGAGAGCGGAGTTGTTTTACGGTAAGCAGCCAGTAATTTAACCATCAGTGAATTCAAAGTGCTTTGAGTTGTGTGTGTGTTGGTGCTCCCTTTTGAGGTAATGAATGCTGGAATGTTAAAAGCCATTTAACAGTTATTGAATCATCAATATCCCAAAAAGCTTTGTGCTGGAGTGCAGACATGGTGTGTGTGTGTGTGTGTGTGTGTGTGTGTGTGTGTGTGTGTGTGTGTGTGTGTGCGTATTTAAGAAGCATACATCTGAGAGCGAGCCAGTAGGTGTACAGTATCGTCAGCCAAAGGTCGTAACCTCTTAATGAAAGCTAATTGTCAGATGAACTGCGCAGAGTCAGTGATGTCACTAGTACTGCCTCAGTGAGTTTGCATATTTTATCTTGCAGTGTGTGTGTATGTGCATGTTAGTTTATCTGTGTCAAAGGGTATGGCTGTATGTGTGCGTACCTGTGAGACTGTGTGTGTGTGGCCATAGAGACTGGGTGTGAGTGTTCATGGTGTGACTGGTTGGTCTTGTATAGGATACACTTTTCCTGTATCAGGCTGTATACTGAGTGTGTGTGTGAATATCTGTTTATGCTACATATTATGTCAGCTAATGTGGGTGTGTGTTTGTGTGTGTGTGTGTGTGTGTGTGTGTGCGCAGGGGAGTATCTGTGTCTTTATGACTACCCACAATCCCCTCTGGGCCCCTCTCCTCTCTGCTGCTGCCATGGCGATGGCGAGGTGGGAGTGTCTTCTCAACAGCCTCGTCTTGTATCGATCCATAATGGAGAACTTTCTTCCGCCAGTTTCCCAGGACCATTGCATTATTCTATGAGTCAGGGGTGCTACTGGGTGCTGGTCAGAGCCACAATGCTGGGAATAGACTAAAAGGGAAAGAAATAGTAAAAGTGGAGATGAAACTGTGGAGTTTTTTTTATACACTCTCGCACGCATACACGCATGCACACACACACACACTTTACCCCCCCCCTCTCTGTTGTTTTCTTCACCTACAGTACTTGTTGAGCTCTGAGTAATCGTCAGTCTACCTGGTGCAATAGCATTAGCAAGCTAACACTGTCATTATAACAGATAAAAATAATTTATTACTAATGTAATTTTCCAACTCTACTCTGGGAATATTTTACTCCGCTGTAGACTTAAACAGGCAATTAAGGAATACGGATTAAACAATTATGGGCATGAATGAATTAGCATTTACTAATGACTTTTTACCACTGGAAGCATTGGAAGACTGATTGTGGAATAAATAAATACTGGTAGAGAAAGGGTGAAAGTAATACAGGCTTATCATACCTGCTATTGTGTTACGGTCAAGTGTTTTAGGACAATGGTAACATTGGAATATCCTCTCTGTTTCACAGTCTCTCTCTGCTAGCCATTCCACATGTGTCTGTATGGTTGTGATAATAGCTAACCCTGTCAACAAGAATGAGGGAGGGCAACAAAATATCACAGACACCGTGCCTGCCTGCCGCCCCGCCGCCGTTTCAATTAAATTACAAATGTGTTCTCTGGCTTGATTGCAGGATCTGTAAATGTTTGCCTACTCGACGGGCGATTGATTGCCACCGAGTTGAGTGAGCAGAATTTCACAGCAGAGTGAGCATGGGAAAGAAGAGAGGGATGAGAGATGAAAAGTGGACAGGTAGAGGAGGGGACAGGAACGCGGGTGCCAGATTGAAATACTTGAGGCAGTTTCTTCACAGATGCATGGTAACACACACACACAAACACACACACACACTCTGAAATGCAGGAAGTGTGTAAGCCATGTAAGCAGATACTATACTTCCATAGATCTATAGTAATATGTAAACTGATACGTACTGTAGCCACACCTGGTTTAGTTATCAGTTCCCTCTCAGAGCTATCAGTCTGGTTCTGGATCTGCTATCAGCCCCCTCTCAGAGCTATCAGTCTGTGGTTCTGGATCTGCTCTAGGTTAGGACAAAGGTTCAGTCTGGTTCAAAGGTCTAGTTTCTGCTGAGTCGTCATATGACTCCTGTGTGTGTGTGGACCAAGGGATGTTTGGTGGCTGATTCAGAGCCCTAATATAAAGCGCATATCTGGATGCAGTGTTTGTATGTATAGATGTTTGTGTATGTGAGTGTGTGTCAATGCACTAAGACTTTCCACTGAGATAAGCCAAAGAGGCTGGTCTGGGAGAACACACTGTGACTAGTCAGTCTAACAAAAAGAAAAGCCAGCGAAAGAAAACGAGGGAATGAGAGAGGAGGAAGAGAGAGAGAGGGGGAGAGTCAAAGATGGCTTCTGTGATGAAGACCAAAACATGTTAGAGACCAACAGGGCAGGCGTAGTGTGTGTGTGGTGTATTGAATGACATCCAGTAAGCCAGGCAGTGTGTGTGTGAGAGAGTGACAGCAGTTGTGTCGATGGAATGTGTCTGTCCCACTGGGGTGCCTAGACACTACTGGACAGTCTACATATAAACACAGCCTGTTGCTCTGTGTGTCTGGGATTGACCCCAATACACAAACACACACACGATTGGCCAGGGGAGGTATCCATCTTAACTCTATTGGTCGTCTGGTTTGTCTGTCTAGAACCAAGGGAGGTGGTATCCATCTTAACTCTATTGGTCATCAGGTTTGTCTGTCTGTAACCAGGGCGTTCATTCCTGGTCCTTGAGAGCTTCAGATGGTGCAGGCTTTTTGCTCCATCCCAGTGCTGACACAGCTGACTTATCTAACCAAGGGCTTGTTGAACTGTCGATTACATCTATCAGGTGTGTTAGTGCTGGTCTGGAACAAAAACACGCACCCCCTGCTGCACATACAGTACCAGTCAAAAGTTTGGACACACCTACTCGTTCAAGGGTTTTTCTTTATTTTCTACAATGTAGAATAATAGTGAAGACATCAAAACTATGAAATAACACATATGGAATCATGTAGTAACCAAAAATGTGTTAAACAAATAAAAATATATGCCTTGAATTCTAAATAAATCACTGACAGTATCACCAGCAAAGCACCCCTACACCATAAACAACCTCCTCCATGCTTCACAGTGGGAACCACACATGCGGAGATCATCCGTTCACCTACTCTTCGTCTCACAAAGACACAGAGGTTGGAACCCAAAATCTCAAATTTGGACTCATCAGACCAAAGGACAGATTTCCACCAGTCTAATGTCCATTGCTCGTGTTTCTTGGCCCAAGCAAGTCTCTTCTTCTTATTGGTGTCCTTCAGTAGTGGTTTCTTTGCAGCAATTTGACCATGAAGGCCTGATTCATGCAGTCTCCTCTGAACAGTTGATGTTGAGATGTGTCTGTTACTTGAAGCATTTATTTGGGCTGCAATTTCTTAGGCTGGTAACTGTAATTAACTTATCCTCTGCATCAGAGGTAACTCTGGGTCTTCCTTTCCTGTGGCGGTCCTCATGAGAGCCAGTTTCATCATAGTGCTTGATGGTTTTTGCGACTGCACTTGAAGAAACGTTCAAAGTTCTTGAAATGTTCCGGATTGACTGACCTTCATGTCTTAAAGGAATGATGGACTGTCATTTCTCTTTGCTTATTTGAGCTGTTCTTGCCATAATATGGACTTGGTCTTTTACCAAATAGGGCTATCTTCTGTATACAACCTCTACCTTGTCACAACACAACTGATTGGCTCAAACGCATTAAGAACGAAAGAAATTCCACAAATTAACTTTTAACAAGGCACACACACCTGCTACTTGAAATGCATTCCAGGAGACTACCTCATGAAGCTGGTTGAGGGAATGCCAATAGTGTGCAAACAAGCTGTCAAGGCAAAGGGTGGCTACTTTGAAGAATGTGTTTAACACTTTTTTTGGTTACTACATGATTCCATATGTGTTATTTCATAGTTTTGATGTCTTCACTATTATTCTACAATGTAAAAAATAGTAAAAATAAAGAAAAACCCTTGAATGAGTAGGTGCGTCCAAACTTTTGACTGGTACCATAGTACACATACTACATACTGCGCATACTACACATACTACATACTGCTCATACTACATACAGCACATACTGCATACTACACATGTTACATACTGCATACTACACCTACTGCACATACTACATACTGCACATACTACATACTGCATACTACACATACTACACATACAACACCTTCTACACACTACACATACTACATACTGCACATACTACATACTGCACATACAACATACTATACATACTGCACATACTACATACACTACATAATGCACATATTAGGGAGGGGGAAATCCTCACTTCAAGTAAAGACTGATGATTTCATCAGCAGCTGATTTGAAATGGAAAAAATAAGGAGGAGGAGGTGGAGGAGGAGGAGAGGAGGAAGATGAGAGTTAACCTGTAACATACAGGTCTGTCAGCTGGAGGAGAAATGCTAAAGTTAGCCTGTTTTGTGGCATTCCTGGAGCGTAAATACAACTGCATGACCAGGGAGCATGTGAGCGCTAGCCATTTAGCCTCACTAGGTTAATTAGCACTGGCTGGCCTAGTAACCCTATAAAAGAGCTGGCAAGGTGTTAAATGAAAGAAAGCAAGTCGGCAAAAAAACGGATAGCCAGACAGACAGGCAAACGGAAACAGACAGGTCTAAGCCTATTTGATAACAGTAATAGCGGTCGTTTTCCACTAAGTGATGCATGCCTGATATGAATGATAATTTGAGCCACGGACTCATTTACGTCAGTGGAATTCCTGTGTGGGTTTCGTCTGTGATAAGGATGAGCTTCCCCCCCCCCCAATCCTAACCTTAACCAACAGGGGGGGAACATTTAACTGACCTTAGATCAGTAGCTGGAGCTGGACTATGCTTGGGTGTTTTCCCATGATCCCCCAGCCTCACAGCTGGACTATGCTTGGGTGTTTTCCCATGATCCCTCACAAACACAACCTCAGCCAGGCTAGGCCTTGAGAGAGAGATTATGTGCAAAGTATATTTATTTTCAATAAATGAGGAGAAGTGTACAGTATGTGTGATTTGCAGATATGTCAAAGTTTATGAGAGTGGAGCTCTATGGATTTCTATTCTATTCCTGCTGTATGTTAGTGTGTGCTGAAGGAGGGGGCATTGAAAAGCAATCCAGCCGCAAGAGGAGCCTACACACAGTATCAGGCTGCCTCTGTCTCCTACTGGTCTGTATACAAGATATTTAAGACCAAGACATACTTTCATCTTACCAATACTAGAGACACGCACACACTGACACGCACACGCTGAGTCCTTTTGGGTGAGGGAGTCATTAGCTTTGACAGGGTCTTTGATGTAGTGTTAGGGGCTTAATGCATTATGCTTTATGTTTCAAAGAGACGTGTCGTCACATTGGAGGTACAGTCTTCCAGCCTGATAACCACCGGATCAGCCCGTTTGGCCTGCTTAATGCATTGTTTAAAGGGGCCAATCAATATGGCTTTTCCCCTACATCCAAAGTGTGTGTGTGTGTCTCTTTGTGTGCCAAGGTATTTGTGTATGCCCCCCTGTAGGCTATGGTAGATGTGTTTGGATTGTCATCAGATGTGATATAGTCAGCTATATGAGTACTGTGTGTACTTTCATTATAGTAGTGGCTCAATACACAAGCACAGGTGGAGCAACTGCTGTGTGTGTGTGTGTGTGTGTGTGTGTGTGTGTGTTCAAGGACAGAGAGGTGTGTGTTCTTGTCTCAATGAGAGCGGTGTCTAGACCGAGAACAGAGATGGAGAGAGTTGGAGGAGGGATGTAGTTCACTAGAGATACAGAGAGACATGATACAGTAGAATGAGAGATGTGGGAGGGAGTATAGGGAGAAAGCCAGGGAGAAAGAGAGTGACTCTAGCTAGAGAGATAGAGAGCAACCAAAAACAAGGTGTTTGTCACTGAAGTGAAAGATGACAGAAAGAGAGAGAAAGAAGGCCGAGAGGGAGGGAGGGAGAAAGAGAGGGAGGGAGGGAGAAAGAGAGGGAGGGAGAAAGAATGAGAAGAAGAGGGAGATGAAGTGACAAAGTGCTTTAGTAGTTTAAGGACATTCATGCCGGTTTTGTAGGCGTTTATGGGAGAGCTATTTTGATAGATCTGATATATTGTGTGGGGCAGAGAGTCATGTTTTAAATACCTTCTCCTGGGGAGTAATTACATGCAGCTGTGTGTGTGAACAACGCAGCGCAAATTCACTGTTGGCTTTCTGTGTGTGAGAAATAGAAAGAAAGAAAACCAATGCACTTGGGAAGATTTGACTGGAAAACCACTGGGTTTTACTAGGGTTTTCTGCAGCCATTTCAACCAGTCACAATCAGGGGTGCTCCCCAACACAGTCTGTGTGTGTGGTTGTGTTTACGCATGTTTCTTTTTGCGTGTGTCTATACTGTGTAATCTTAGAGAGCGAAACAGAGAGCGAGAGGGAGAGAAATGTATCATTGTGTAATGAAGATACAGTGAAATGGCAGAGAGAAGCATTTATATGGAAATAGAGCACACAGCATGCTGTCAGGATCACTGTCAGGCCAGACACACACACACACACTCACTCACAAACACACCACACACCACACACACATCCAAGCTTATACCTGGAACAGAGATTATTACAGTGCATCATTTTCAATGAGAGATAAATGATACATGTTCACTTCACTGTTACTATTACTTCTGGTATTATCTTCATGTAGCCCTCATTTGAAAGTCATTGTCTTGTAATTTCCCTGTATAAGTCTAGTGAACAACTTCCTGCTTTGTACGTGTAGTTTATAATTGGTCCTTATTTATGAGGCTGCAGTGAATGTTTGTGGTCTTGTGGTTACATTAAACCACACGTGTCAAAGTCATTCCACGGAGGGCCGAGTGTCTGGGTTTTCGACTCTTTCCTTGTACTTGATTGATCAATTAAGGTAATTAGTAAAGAATTCCCCTCATCTGGATGTCTAGATCTTAATTGAAAGAAAAAAACAAAAACCCACAGACACTCGGCCCTCCATGGAATGAGTTTGTTTATCATCTTAATGGTTAGGATTAAGGGTTGGGGAATCTGATCCTAGATCTGTAGGGACAGGCGGCTTCTCTACCTTGAGATAATTGCATTGTGCTACACTCGGACACTAATAAAGAGTTGCACATGTTTATTTTTTGTAACTAGACCGTTAGTAACTGCTATGTTGATAGCTTGCAATTACTGTGACTAGGACTGAATCCTCATACCTTGTCTAATTAGTAGGTTTTTGGGATATGTGAGAATAGTAGTATGTAATGTGTACAATTTCTAAAAATGTACTAGGCCTATCCTTATTTATTTTTTATACAGTATATATTAGCGTGTTAGCGACCTGGCCAAGATAAAGCAAAGCAGTGCGACAAAAACAACACAACACATGGGATAAACACATGGGTTAGCTATTAGCATGCTAGCACAGCCAGAGCCCTTGAACCTGTATGGTGTTGATACTGCACGGTGCAAGACGTGAACCCACAGATGTGTGTGGGGTTAACGTGATGATGTGGCTCTCCTGATGACAGGGTGAATGCAGCCTCGGAGGAAGAGGGAAGATTCATGGACCACGACGAGACACAGCTGTCCACCGCACTAACATTAACATTCCCATCTCTCTCTCTCACACACACACACACACACACACACACACACACACACACACACACACACACACACACACTGAGGTTGATCTGTCCAAAGACACTTCCATTGCAGACTGGTTGCAATGTGTGTACAATTGTAGCCATTGAGAAGTTACTTTTGTTGATAATGTTTTGGGTAACAGAGTGTGTGTCAGTGTGTTCATGTAAATTCTATTCCATTTCATCTGCTTCCACCCAGAGCGGGAACCTTCCATGTTAACTGAGAGATTGCAGGATGTCATCGTCTGGAAAAAAAGAGAGAATGAAAAGGGGAGAGGTCTTGTAGAGTAAACCAAGGTCTTACACACACCAAATATAGCCATGTATTCCTGCTACTGGCCTTGTTCCACACACACACACACACTCAATGAGAGAGCAGCATTCACTTTGTGCCACAGCAGAGCTGCTTTTCAACTGGGTGAGCAGGCAGACAGACAGACACTGTTGGGGAGCTTCAACTGATTGGAATGTATGCAGGACAAATCAACAGAAAGTCTGAGACAACATGGTTCTCTCCTTCCTTTTCCCTCTGTTTGAGTTAAGATAAAGAGCAGTGGTCACTCACTATAACCCCCCCAGGTGTTTGAGTGAGTCAGGTGTAAATCTGGTGTTTTACAACTGGTCTGGAACAAAAGCCTGCACACCCTGTGGGTCACCTAGGATTGAATAACAATGTAGTAGGGGCCATGGTTTACAGAGCGGGTTAACTGAATAGCTCTACTATACACATGCTCTTCTTTGAGTCCTAATGTCAGATGAGAAGTACTTTGAAAGTCTCTTGGATGTTGTTTTGAACAATAGTAGCCTAGTAGAGCCAGGGGTCCTAGCTGGATCACCATGCATCATAGCAGTTCTGGTTAACGCCTGTAAAAAAATGTAATCCTAGAAAGGGCAACGGGGTGCGTTTCATATTAAAAACACCATAAACGGCTCGGTTAAGTTAACCTTTTTTATGTGAACAAGTCTCAGTGTGGGGTGTAGTTGTCGGGAGTCAAGGGAGGACAGCTGAAAAGGTTATCTTAGGCTGAAAGGAGAATAATTGACCGATTTGTGAAGGCATGGAAAATGAACCTTAGGCTTGTCTGATTGGCAAAGTGTGTGTGTGTGTGTGTGTGTGTGTGTGTGTGTGTGTGTGTGTGTGTGTGTGTGTGTGTGTGTGTGTGTGCGTGCAGGCAGGCACTCGCTTTCATGCATGTGAAAAATATGGGTCAGTAGCTGGAGGGACTGAAACACACAAAGGACACACACACACACACACACACACACTGATGTCATCATGAAAACTAGCTAAAGCGTTATCCATTAGATAAGCAGAAACAACAGCTGTAAAAGGTATTCCTAGAAAAATATTCCCTGTCGATTCTGGAAGACTGATTGTCATTCAAGAACAGAACAGTATCTGCATCCTCAGTCTGGAAATAGCCTAGACACTGACTGCAACAGCTGCTTTCCCCAAACCTCTGGTACCCTAAGCCCTACATAGTGCCCTATGTTTGGTCAGGGCCCATAGGCTGCACTATATAGGTAATAGGGTGCCATTTGGGATGCTGTGTAGAAAAGAGACAGCTGAAAAATCATGTTATATTAAATTGGGTTATTGTTCCCATAGATTGGTTGCAAAAATAAAGGAAGGATACATTTGCACTACAACAGAAAAGAACAGAACCGAACAGAACCGGGCCCCTGTGTCTCACTGGAATACTGAGTGAATACTGTGCTCAGAGACCCCCCTCTCTCAATTAAATTAATTTCAAAGGGCTTTATTGGCATGGGAAACATGATTACATTGCCAAAGTAAGTTAAATAGATAATTAGAAAAAGTTAAATAAACAATATTAAATGAACAGTAAACGTTAGTCACAAAGGTTTCAAAGGAATAGAGACATTTCAACTGTCATTATGTCTATGTACAGTACAAAAGGGAAAATAAATAAACATAAATATGGGTTGTATTTACAATGGTTTTGTTCTTCACTGGTTGCCCTTGTGGCAACAGGACACAAATCTTGCTGCTGCGATGGTACACTGTGGTATTTCACCCAATAGATATGGGAGTTTATCAAAACTGGGTTTGTTTTCGAATTATTTGTGGATCTGTGTAATCTGAGTGAAATATGTGTCTCTAATATGGTCATATATTTGGCAGGAGGTTAGGAAGTGCAGCTCAGTTTCCACCTCATTTTGTGGGCAGTGTGCACATGGGCAGACCTGGCTCTCAAGAGAAGACAGTCTGTGGCTGCTTATCTCAATTGCAAGACTATGCTCACTGAGTCTGTACATAGTGTGGCATCATGAGAGGGTGTGTTCTAGAGGGCAGATACATTGCCCTCAGATGGCTGGAGCAAGATGGCCATCTGTGAAGGACTACAAAACCCAGGCTGCCTGAGAGTACAGCTGGAGCTAATGAGACCAGCAGCAGGCTATAATAATGGGTGTGAGAAACTGTTGTTTGGGGGTGGCTGGGGGAAAGGACATGTACCTCTGTGAAACAAAGAAGATGAAGTTACTTTTGAGCTGAAGAGATTAAAGTTGTAAACCTTTTGTTAATAATTAAACTCACCTACATACTGAAGAGACTGTTGAAGTGGTGTTTATGGGGAACTTGCACAACTTAAAGATCGGGAACCTCTCATGCTGTCACAATAGTCAAAGCTTTCCTTAAGTTTGTGTCAGTCACAATGGTTAGGTTTTCTGCCACTGTGTACTCTCTGTTTAGGACCAAATAGCATTCTAGTTTGCTCAGTTTTTTTTGTTCATTACTTGACACATTGGAAATAATTCTCTTTTTGTTTTCTCATGATTTGGTTGGGTCTGTTTGTGTTTGTGAACAGAGCCCCAGGAGCAGCTTGCTTAGGGGACACTTCTCCAGGTTCATCTCTCTGTAGGTGATGGCTTTGTTATGGAAGGTTTGGGAATCACTTCTTTTTAGGTGGTTGTAGAATTTAACAGCTCTTTTCTGGATTTTGATCATAAGCGGGTATCGGCCTAATTCTGCTATGCATGCATTATTTGGTGTTTTACGTTGTACACTGAGGATATTTTTGCAGAATTCTGCATGCAGTCTCAATTTGGTGTTTGTCCCGTTTTGTGAATTCCTGGTTGGTGAGCGGACCACAGACCTCACAGCCATAAAGGGCAATGGGTTCTATAACTGATTCAAGTATTTTTAGCCAGATCCTAGTTGGTATGTCGAATTTTATGTTCCTTTTGGTGGCATAGAAGGCCCTTCTTGCCTTGTCTCAGATTGTTCACAGCTTTGTGGAAGTTACCTGTGGTGCTGATGTTTAGGCCAAGGTATGTATAGTTTTTTTGTGTGCTCCAGGACAACGATGTCTAGAGTGAATTTGTATTTGTGGTCCTGGCAACTGGACCTTTTTTGGAACACCATTATTTTTGTGTTACTGAGATTTACAGGGCCCAGGTCTGACAGAATATGTGCAGAATCTTTCGCTCTCTGCTCTCTCTCGCTCGCTCTCTTACTCTCTCTGCTCTCTCTGCTCTCTCTCCTCACTTGATACTAGAGTGTAGAAATTGGTGTTGATTTTTCAGTGTAGCATTTCTAGTGTTGATTCAGGAGGTAAATTCTCTGTGTTTTTGCATGTACGTTAATTGATAAATTTATCTTATGCTACACAAAGATAAATAATTTCCATGTAAAATGACCCATGAGCACCAACGTGAAGTTTATAAGAGCATGTCAAATTAAAGATAATAGTCTATGTTATTGAGAAATTAAGGTAAATGTACATTTTTCAACTATTTTCCATCCTAAAAATTAGGAAGAAGTAAAGGCTTTGATTTCTGGTCAAACAGAAATGTATTGTAGCTGGGGATTTTAACAAAGCAAATTTCAGAACAAGGCTACCAAAATTCGATCAGCATATTGATTGCACGAAACGCAGGGCTATTACTCTCGACCACTGCTACTCTAACTTCCGCGATGCATACAAAGCCCTCCCCCGCCCTCCCTTCGGCAAATCCGACCACGACGCCATCTTGCTCGTTCCGTCTTATAGGCCGAAACTCAAACAGGATGTACCAGTGATGAGAACCATTCAAAGCTGGTTTGACAAATTGGAAGCCACACTTCAAGATTGTTTTGATCACGCGGACTGTAATATGTTCCAGTCAGCCTCCGAGAAGAGCATTAACCTATACGCTGACTCGGTGAGTGTGTTTTATAAAGAAGTGCATTAGAGATGTTGTACCCACTGTGACTATTAAAACCCCAGACCCTAACCAGAAGCCGTGGATGGATGGTGGCATTCGCGCATAACTGAAAGCGTGATCCACTGCATTTAACCATGGAAAGAGGTCTGGAAATATGGCTGAATAT
Source organism: Hucho hucho (assembly GCA_003317085.1). Classification (NCBI taxonomy): domain Eukaryota; kingdom Metazoa; phylum Chordata; class Actinopteri; order Salmoniformes; family Salmonidae; genus Hucho; species Hucho hucho. The sequence continues at coordinate 6,030 of QNTS01009317.1, read as the reverse complement.
AAACAGTGTAGTTATTCCCTCCGCAAGGCAATCAAACAAGCAAAATGCCAGTACAAGGACAAGGTGGAGTCGCAATTCAACGGCTCAGACATGAGACGTATGTGGCAGGGTCTACAGGAAATCATGGACTGCAAAAACAAAAACAGCCACATCACAGACACCGACGTCACGCTTCCAGACAAACTAAACACCTTCTTTGCCTGCTTTGAGGATAATACAGTGCCACCGTCGCGGCTCGCTAACAATGACTGCACCCCCCCTCTCCTTCTCCGTGGCTGACGTGAGTAAAACATTTAAACTTGTTAACCCTCGGAAGGCTGCTGGCCCAGACTGCATCCCTAGCCGCATCCTCAGAGCATGCACAGACAAGCTGGCTGGTGTGTTTACGGACATATTAAATCGCTCCCTATCCCAGTCTGTTGTCCCCACATGCTTCAAGATGACTACCATTGTTCCTGTTTCCAAGAAAGCTAAGATAACTGAACTTAATGACTATCACCCCATAGCACTCACTTCTGTCATCATGAAGTGCTTTGAGAGGGTAGTCAAGGATCATACCACCGCCACCTTACCGGCCACCCTAGACCCACTTCAGTTTGCATACCGCCCCAACAGGTCCACAGACGATGCAATCGGCATCAGACTGCACACTGCCGTATCCCATCTGGACAAGAGGAATACCTGTAAGAATGCTGTTCATTGACTACAGTTCAGCATTCAACACCATAGTACTCTCCAAGCTCCTCATCAAGCTGGAGGCCCTAGGTCTCAACCCCGCCCTGTGCAACTGGGTCCTGGACATTCTGACCGGCCGCCCTCAGGTGGTGAAGGTAGGAAACAACATCTTCGCTGACCCTCAACACTGGGGCCCCACAAGGGTGTGTGCTCATCCCTCTCCTGTACTCCCTGTTCACCCACGACTGCGTGGCCAAGTTTGCAGATGACACAACAGTAGTGGGCTTGATCACCAACAAAGACAAGACAGCCTACAGGGAGGAGTGTGGTGAAGGTGCAACAGCGCCTTTTCAACCTCAGGAGGCTGAAGAAATTTGGCTTGTCACCGAAAACCCTGACAAACTTTTACAGATCACAATCGAGAGCACCCTGTCAGGCTGCAAGGCTCTCCAGAGGATGGTGCGGTCTGCACAACGCATCACCTACAGCACTCAATGTCACAGGAAGACCAAATAGATCATCAAGGACAACACAATACCAACACCGAGCCACTGTCTGTTCACACCGCTATCATCCAGAAGGCGTGGTCAGTACAGGTGTATCAAAGCTGTGATAGAAGCTGTTTTTCAATCTCTCTATCTCAAGGCCATCAAACTGCTAAACAGCAATCACTACCTCAGAGAGGATGCTGCCTACATTGAGACATAATCACTGGACACTTTAATAAATGGATCACTAGTCACTTTAAACAATGCCACTTTAAATAATGCCACTTTAATAATGTTTACATATCTTACAGTATATATATGTTATATGAGTAATGTATTTTATACCATCTATTGCACCTTGCCTATGCCGTTCGGCCATTGCTCGTCTGTAAACTTATATGTACATATTCTCATTCACCCCTTTAGATTTGTGTGTATTAGGTAGTTGTTGGGGAATTGTTAGATTACTTGTTAGATATTACTGCACTGTTGGAACTAGAAGCACAAGCATTTCGCTACACTCGCATTAACATCTGCTAACCATGTGTATGTGACCAATACAATTTGATTTGAAGTACAGTACAGAATGTAGAAATGCGCCATTTTCACATACGATATGTAGACACTGATATTGTCCTGGAGATAATGAAAATGAGTTTGGAAGTGGAATTTCCCTTTAAAACAACAACCAACATGACTTCCTGTAACAGTGTAACAGTGTTTAACACGAATACAGTCGTGGCCAAAAGTTTTGAGAATGACACAAATATTAATTTCCACAAAGTTTGCTGCTTCAGTGTCTTTAGATATTTTTGTCAGATGTTACTATGGAATACTGAAGTATGATTACAAGCATTTCATATGTGTAAGGCTTTTATTGACAATTACATGAAGTTGATGCAAATAGTCTATATTTGCAGTGTTGACCCTTCTTTTTCAAGACCTCTGCAATCCGCCCTGGCAGGCTGTCAATTAACTTCTGGGCCACATCCTGACTTATGGCAGCCAATTCTTGCATAATCAATACTTGGAGTTTGTCAGAATTTGTAGGTTTTTGTTTGTCGACCCGCCTCTTGAAGATTGACCACAAGTTCTCAATGGGATTAAGGTCTGGGTAGTTTCCTGGCCATGGACACAAAATATCAATGTTTTGTTCCCCGAGCCACTTAGTTATCACTTTTACCTTATGGCAAGGGGCTCCATCATGCTGGAAAATACATTGTTCGTCACCAAACTGTTCCTGGATGGTTGGGAGAAGTTGCTCTCGGAGGATGTGTTGGTACCATTCTTTATTCATGGCTGTGTTCTTAGGCAAAATTGTGAGTGAGCCCACTCCCTTGGCTGAGAAGCAACCCCACACATGAATGGTCTCAGGATGCTTTACTGTTGGCATGACACAGGACTGATGGTAGCGCTCACCTTGTCTTCTCCCGACAAGCTTTTTTCCGTATGCCCCAAACATTCGGAAAGGGGATTCATCAGAGAAAATGGCTTTACCCCAGTCCTCAGCAGTCCAATCCCTGTACCTTTTGCAGAATATCAGTCTGTCCCTGATGTTTTTCCTAGAGAGAAGTGGCTTCTCTGCTGCCCTTCTTCACACCAGGCCATCCTCCAAAAGTCTTCGCCTCACTGTGCGTGCAGATGCACTCTCACCTGCCTGCTGCCATTCCTGAGCAAGCTCTGTACTGGTGGTGCCCTGATCCCGCAGCTGAATCAACTTTAGGAGACAGTCCTGGAGCTTGCTGGACTTTCTTGGGCGCCCTGAAGCCTTCTTCACAACAATTGAACCGCTCTCCTTGAAGTTCTTGATGATCCGATAAATGGTTGATTTTAGGTGCAATCGTACTGGCAGCAATATCCTTGCCTGTGAAGCCCTTTTTGTTGGGTAACCATGGCTGACAGAGGAAGAACAATGATTCCAAGCACCACCCTCCTTTTGAAGCTTCCAGTCTGTTATTCCAACTCAATCAGCATGACAGAGTGATCTCCAGCCTTGTCCTCGTCGACACTCACACCTGTGTTAACGAGAGAATCACTGACATGATGTCAGCTGGTCCTTTTGTGGCAGGGCTGAAATGCAGTGGACATGTTTTTGGGGGATTCAGTTCATTTGCCTGGCAAAGAGGGACTTTGCAATTAATTGCAATTCATCTGATCACTCTTCATGACATTCTGGAGTATATGCAATTTGCCATAATACAAACTGAGGCAGCAGACTTTGTGAAAATTAATGTGTCATTCTCATTACCCCATAGTGTTACATTTGAGTAACACCGGCAAGTGTAATGCAGTGTTACTTTTTGGCGCTATGGAGTGTTACATTAACAATCACAATGTAACACTATAATCAGAGTACTTTTTGCACTCTGTAGAGTGTGACTGTATGTACTCTAAGATGATGGTAAAATATACTTTAAGTATTGATTTAACACTGTTCAATATACTGCGAGGAGAATATCTATGAGAAGAGTAATTGGTCAAACACATCTGTTGGTTGCTGTCATCCGTGTGTGTGTGTGTGTGTGTGTGTGTGTGTGTGTGTGTGTGTGTGTGTGTGTGTGTGTGTGTGTGTGTGTCTCTCAACAGTGGCTTCAAAGAGGTGGTGTATTGAATTGTTGTATATTTGCAGTTTGACTACCAAGATCCAGCAGGTATTGTCCGACTATGACAAACAGAGGGTATTTCAGTCTGTCAGACAATTCACCTCCTATAGTAACAAAGTCCCTCTCAGACAAATTGAGATGATCATTTTATGAGTTCTCCGTGTTGAGTAATTCTAACTCATTAGCGTAGCCACTCAGGGCCTTTCACTACTAAAGCCTTAAGGCATTGTCCCACATTTACTAAGGAAGCATGGACTCTACAAGGTGTCGAAAGCATTCCACAGGGATTCTGGCATATGTTGACTCCAATGCTTCCCACAGTTGTGTTAAGTTGGCTGGAAGTCCTTTGGGTGGTGGACCGTTCTTGATACACATGGGAAACTGTTAAGCATAAAAACCCAGCAGTGTTACAGTTCTTGACACACTGAAGCCGGTGCGCCTGGCACCTGCTACCATACCCCGTTGATGGAAATAGTTCTTCATGTTTTATGTACTCAGTGTATATGGAATAGGGTGTCATTCGCGATGCAACCCCGTCACATCCTGTGTCCCTCTCCCACTGACAAACTGACTGGCAGGATGACAAGATGGCCAATGATCAAAGCCCATTAATAGACTTCCTGAATCCTGGGGGGATGGGGGTTGTGCTGTGGCTATTGATTGGCCGTGTCTGGTTTTCATTATTGTCCAGTCGGAATGCAAGGAAGGGGTCAGTTGCTCTTGCCAGTCAGTGTGTGTGTGTGTGTGTGTGTGTGTGTGTGTGTGTGTGTGTGTGTGAGAGATGTGGATCAGACGGAAGTTTGAACGTCTAATGAATAACTTCCTGTGGAGTCGTTCCATGTCATTTCAGCAAGCTCTGGCACCCACCATCACAGATTGTTCTGAAATCGTTTCTGTTAGAATCAGGTAAGATTAGCATTCCTGCAACATTATTTTGTTGAAATTTCATTTGATCTCTGAGAAATAAAGCTAATTTGATTGCACCCAAACTGGCCCTTTTGGATTTATAAGATTCACACTATATTCAATAAATATAGTACCCAAAATCCGATTGGGACTGAACTTCTTCTTACCGTTGAGTAAGACGTGAGGAATCCAATCAAATGTTCACAAGCCACCCATGGACCTTCCACGCCAATCCTTCCCCAACAACCAGTATACAGTATCAATTCACTATGTCTGACAAGTAGTATGGAGCTGTGGCTTGGAATATTAATTTGTTTAATATATTCCCTGTTAATGTGTTGATGTTTTATTCCCCCTGTTCAGATAAATTAGCCATTGAAGTCGTTTGCATAAATGAGTGTGAAAGTCCCACGTTTTGCCCACTGGATGCCGCTGTTCCTGCTGCTGCCACACCGTTTTATAAATGTTGCTGGTCTCTTGTGTTTATTAAATAGATCACAACATTTTGCGACTTTGGGTAGAAAACCAATAACCTTTGCTCATGATGAAAATTAATTGTTTAGTCATCCTCACAAGTCAAGCCAGTCCTCCATGAACGCAGTTAATTTTGTCCTTCTCTTAGCAGGTAGGCCGTCATCAAAACCTGGTACTTTCACACTCATTTATGCAAGTGACTTGGCTAATTTATCTGAACGGGGGGGAAAAATACACCAGATTCACCGGGACTATATTACAAAGGATGAAGAAGCAATACTCCAAGCCGCAGCTCCATACTACTTGTCCGACATTGAGAACTCATACTGTATACTGGTTGTCGGGAGTAGGGTTGGCGTGGAGATCATATGAATCCCTTCAATTAAATTGGCCAATTTTGGTTACAATGAATCAGTTTAATTTCTCAGAGATCAAATTAGATTTCAACAAAAGCATGTTTCAGAAATGCTCATCTTATCTGTTTCTAACTACAGAAACGATTTCATCACAATCTGAGATGGTGGTTGTCAATCCTATTTCTTGTGTTTTTTGAGGTGGAATGACCCTGTGACGTCACAAACTTTACCCTATTGAGCATGTTACTGGCCATTTAGATGGTTGCCTGTGTGTGTGTGTGTGTGTGTGTGTGTGTGTGTGTGTGTGTGTGTGTGTTGAATTGTGACATTTGTGTGGTATCATTGTGACTTTGTTTGTGTGTGTTGGTCTGTCTCATTGAGGTGTGTGTGTTGGTCTGTCTCATTGAGGTGTGTGTGTGTGTTGGTCTGTCTCATTGAGGTGTGTGTGTTGGTCTGTCTCTTGAGGTGTGTGTGTGTGGTATATTGAATTGTGACATTTGTGTGGTATTGTGACTTTGTTTTGTGTGT
>QNTS01009316.1:11812-22212 GCA_003317085.1 Hucho hucho | reverse complement strand
ATGATTCAGAGGACAACTGGGTGAAAGTGTTGTGGTCAGATGAGACCAAAATGGAGCTATTTGTCATCAACTCAACTCGCCGTGTTTGGAGGAGAAGGAATTCTGCCAATGACCCCAAGAACACATTCCCACCGTCAAACATGGAGGTGGAAACATTATGCTTTGGGGGTGTTTTTCTGCTAAGGGGACAGGACAACTTCACCGCATCAAAGGGACGATGGACGGGGCCATGTACCGTCAAATCGTGGGTGAGAACCTCCTTCCCTCAGCCAGGGCATTGAAAATGGGTCGTAGATCGGTATTCCAGCATGACAATGACCCAAAACACACGGCCAAGGCAACAAAGGAGTGGCTCAAGAAGAAGCACATTAAGGTCCTGGAGTGGCCTAGCCAGTCTCCAGACCTTAATCCCATAGAAAATCTGTGGAGGGAGCTGAAGGTTCGAGTTGCCAAATGTCAGCCTCGAAACCTTAATGACTTGGAGAAGATCTGCAAAGAGGAGTGGGACAAAATCCCTCCTGAGATGTGTGCAAACCTGGTGGCCAACTACAAGAAACATCTGACCTCTGTGATTGCCAACAAGTACTAAGTCGTGTTTTGCAGAGGGGTCAAATACTTATTTTCCTCATTAAAATGCAAATCAATTTATAACACTTTTCACATGCGTTTTTCAGGATTTTTTTGTTGTTATTCTGTCTCTCACTGTTCAAATAAACCTACCATTAAAATTATAGACTGATAATTTCTTTGTCAGTGGGCAAACGTACAAAATCAGCAGGGGATCAAATACTTTTTTCCCTCACTGTACACACTCCTCTCTCACGACACACACTCCTCTCTCACAACACACACTCCTCTCTCACAACACACACTCCTCTCTCGCGACACACACTCCTCTCTCACGACACACACTCCTCTCTCGCAACACACACTCCTCTCTCACAACACACACTCCTCTCTCGCGACACACACTCCTCTCGCGACACACACTCCTCTCTCGCAACACACACTCCTCTCTACTTCCGGCGCCAACAGAGATGGCAGCCTCGCTTCACGTTCTCAGGAAGCTATGCAGTATTTAGTTTTTTTATGGATTACTTTTTACACGTTACCCCGGGAAATCTTAAGTTTTACATACAGCCGGGAGGAATTATTGGATATAAGAGCAACATCAACTTACCAACATTACGACCAGGAATACGACTTTCCTGAAGTGGATCCTCTTTTTGGTCCACCAACTAGGACAATAGACTGGATCCCAGCCGGCGACCCAAAACAACGGTGGCGGAGGAGAAGGGGTAGACGGGGCGGTGTTCTGGTCAGGCTCCGTAGACGGGCAAATCGCGCACCTCTCCCGACTATACTACTTGCCAATGTCCAGTCTCTGGACAACAAGGTAGATGAAATCGGAGCAAGGATTGCCTTCCAGAGAGACATCAGAGACTGCAACGTTCTTTGCTTCACGAAAACATGGCTCACTCAGGACACGTTATCAGAGTCGGTACAGCCACATGGTTTCTCCACGCATCGCGCCGACAGAAACAAACATCTATCTGGTAAGAAGAAGGGCGGGGGTGTGTGTCTTATGATTAATGAGTCGTGGTGTGATCATAACAACATACAGGAACTCAAGTCCGTTTGTTCACCTGACATAGAATTCCTTACAATCAAATGCCGACCGCATTATCTACCAAGAGAATTCTCCTCGATTATAATCACAGTCGCACATATCCCCCGCCTCAAGCTGACACATCAACGGCACTGAAAGAAATTCATTGGACTATGTAAACTGGAAACCACATATCCTGAGGCTGCATTTATTGTGGCTGGGGATTTTAACAAGGCTAATCTGAAAACAAGACTCCCTAAATTTTATCAGCATATCGAATGTGCGACCCGGGCTAGTAAAACCCTGGATCATTGTTATTCCAACTTCCGTGATGCATACAAAGCCATTTTCCGCCCTCCTTTCAGCAAGTATGACCATGACTCCATTTTCTTGCTCCCAGCCTATAGACAGAAACTGAAACAGGAAAGGCCCGTGCTCAGGTCTGTTCAACGCTGGTCCGACCAATCTGATTCCACGCTTCAAGATTGCTTCGAGCACGTGGACTGGGATATGGTCCGGACAGCATCAGACAACAACATTGATGTATATGTTGATTCGATGAGCGAGTTTATTAGCAAGTGCATCAGTGATGTTGTACCCATAGCAACTATTAAAACCTTCCCCAACCAGAAACCGTGGATTGATGGCAGCATTCGCGCAAAACTGAAAGCGCGAACCACTGCTTTTAACCAGTGTAAGGCGACCGGAAAACATGACTGAATACAAACAGTGTAGCTATTCCCTCCGCAAGGCAATCAAACAAGCTAAGCATCAGTATAGAGACAAAGTAGAGTCACAATTCAACGGCTCAGACACGAGAGGAATGTGGCAGGGTCTACAGTCAATCACGGACTACAAAAAGAAAACCAGCCTGATGACCAGCCTGCTCCCAGACAAACTAAACAACTTCTTTGCTCGCTTTGAGGACATTACAGTGCCACCGACACGGCCCGCTACCAAAACCTGGCCGTGTCCTCGGAGCATGCGCAGACCAGCTGGCTGGTGTGTTTACGGACATATTTAATCAATCCTTATCCTAATCTGCTGTTCCCACATGCTTCAAGAGGGCCACCATTGTACCGTCCCAATAGGTCCACAGACGACGCAATTGCAATCACACTGCACACTGCCCTAACCCATCTGGACAAGAGGAATACCTATGTAAGAATGCTGTTCATCGACTACAGCTCAGCATTTAACACCATAGTACCCTCCAAACTCATCAGCCCTGTGCAACTGGGTCCTGGACTTCCTGACGGGCCGGCCCCAGGTGGTGAGGGTAGGAAACAACATCTCCACCCCGCTGATCCTCAACACTGGGGTCCCACAAGGGTGCGTTCTCAGCCCTCTCCTGTACTCCCTGTTAACCCATGACTGCGTGGCCAAGCACGCCTCCAACTCAATCATCAAGTTTGCTGACGACACTACAGTGGTAGGCTTGATTACCAACAACGACGAGACGGCCTACAGGGAGGAGGTGTGAGGGCCCTCGGAGTGTGGTGTCAGGAAAATAACCTCTCACTCAACGTCAACAAAACAAAGGAGATGATCGTGGACTTCAGGAAACAGCAGAGGGAGCATCCCCCTATCCACATCGAAGGGACAGTAGTGGAGAAGGTGGACAGTTTTAAGTTCCTCTGCGTACATATCACAGACAAACTGAAATGGTCCACCCACACAGACAGCGTGGTGAAGAAGGCGCAACAGCGCCTCTTCAACCTCAGGAGGCTGAAGAAATTTGGCTTGTCACCAAAAACACTCACAAACTTCTACAGATGCACAATCGAGAGCATCCTTTCGGGCTGTATCACCGCCTGGTACGGCAACTGCTCCGCCCACAACCATAAGGCTCTCCAGAGGGTAGTGAGGACTGCACAACGCATCATCGGGGGCAAACTACCTGCCCTCCAGGACACCTACACCGCCCGATGTCACAGGAAGGCCAAAAAGATCATCAAGGACAACAACCACCCGAGCCACAGCCTGTTCACCCCGCTATCATCCAGAAGGCGAGGTCAGTACAGGTGCGTCAAAGCTGGGACCGAGAGACTGAAAAACAGCTTCTATCTCAAGGCCGTCAGACTGTTAAACAGCCACCACTAACATTGAGTGGCTGCTGTAAACATACTGACTTAAATCTCTAGCCACTTTAAAAATTAAAATGTGGATGTAATAAATGTATCACTAGCCACTTTAAACGATGCCATTTATATAATGTTTACATATCCTACACTACTCATCTCACATGTATATACTGTACTCTATACCATCTACTGCATCTTGCCTATGCCGGTCAGCCATCGCTCATCCATATATTTATATGTACATACTCGTATTCATTCCTTTACTCTTGTGTGTATAAGGTAGTTGTTGTGAATTTGTTAGATTACTTGTTAGATACTACTGCATGGTCGGAACTAGAAGCACAAGCATTTCGCTACACTCGCATTAACATCTGCTAACCATGTGTATGTGACAAATAAAATTTGATTTGATTTNAATTGGATGTAACAAATGTATCACTAGCCACTTTAAACAATTTTGTATATAATGTTTACATATCCGACATTACTCATATCAAATGTATACACTGTACTCTATACCATCTACTGTATCTTGCCTATGCCGTTCGGCCATCGACTCAAATCTCTAGCCACTTTAATAATTAAAATGTGGATGTAATAAATGTATCACTAGCCACTTTAAACGATGCCATTTATATAATGTTTACATATCCTACACTACTCATCTCACATGTATATACTGTACTCTATACCATCTACTGCATCTTGCCTATGCCGGTCAGCCATCGCTCATCCATATATTTATATGTACATACTCGTATTCATTCCTTTACTCTTGTGTGTATAAGGTAGTTGTTGTGAATTTGTTAGATTACTTGTTAGATACTACTGCATGGTCGGAACTAGAAGCACAAGCATTTCGCTACACTCGCATTAACATCTGCTAACCATGTGTATGTGACAAATACAATTTGATTTGATTTGATTTGACACTCCTCTCTCGCGACACACACTCCCATGTAACACACATCTGAAGTTTCAGCCAGTGAACGCGTCCTATTGAGACCAAAGAACCTTATGTTTCCAGGGAAGAGGAGGAGGAAGAGGAGGATTGTAATGGAATTGGTTGCCCTCTCAACACACACACACACACTACCCCCCCCCAACGCACACACACACACACACACAACACACGCACTACCCCCCAACACACACCCTTTTCCTCCATTCTGACACTGATTGATGAATCTCCGTGAGGCTTTTGCCTGCTAGGTCTGAGACCTCCTGACTTGTCCAGCCTGAACACCAAATCTAATCCGGGCCGTATTCACCAACCGGAGTAGGGGGGAAATTTCCCCTTACACTGATCTGGGGTCCACTAATGTTTAAGGTTAGAATAGGAGGAATGCAAGCTGATCCAAGAATGGCTTTGTTGGTCATAGTTGTAGTCTGTAAGGATATGTTCATTCTCTGCTGGTTTTTCAGTTGTGTCTTAATCCATAAATTTGTTGTGCATATTTTAAACGTAAAGTTTACTCCCATATCAAACTTTGATGTATATTCATACCTCAAGTAGTTTTTAAAGTTGAGTTCTATTCATCATTATGTAATGACAGGGATTTCAAATTCAAACTGAAAACAGGGAAAACCTACTTCTTCCAAACCTTTAACTACTAGTACTGTACGTGATCAGGGGAAAAATACACAATTACATAGCTCCATTATCTGGGGGGATAATATTATATGGGTACCTCAACGGCTGTACCTTCGCCAAAACTCTGGTATTTCTGATCCGATAGCTTGTTCTCCATCTTCTTTTTAAATAGTGAGCCAACATGCTATTTAGTTCCCTGACTGATTGTTGTTCTCCTGCTCTCTCTTGTCTCTCTGCAGTAGACACACACACACACACACACACACACACACATATATAGTGAGCGATATGTTTGGAACATCATCATCGATATAAAATCACAGTATCAAACAGCAATACGTATAGAGTAGTGAGAATCGCAAAACATATCGGCACCAAAGTATCGTGATGATATCGTATACTGCCCTACACACTAATATAGAAACGTAGATATTGACGTGTCTCTCATAGACCTTTCTATGATCTATGACGTCAGTCTACAGATGAAAAAAGGGAATCGCTTCCTAGCTGTGAGTGATGGGACCAGTTGGCAGTCAGTGAGGCGGATGTAGCGTTGTATCCTGAATGGCACCCTATTCCCTATATAGTGCACTACTTTATACCAGAGCCCATAGGGTAGTGCACTACTTTTGACCAGGGCCCATAGGGTAGTGCACTACTTAATACCAGGGCCCATAGGGTAGTGCACTACTTAATACCAAGACCCATATGGTAGTGCACTACTTTAGACCAGGGCCCATAGCTTGAAAGTAGTCCACTATGTAGGGAATAGGTTCCCGTTCGGGACACGGAAGCAGAGTTTGTATTAAACAGCACAGAGGGCTGTGAGAGAACGACCAACAGGTCCGACGTGGAGATTCTATTGGCTGAGCGGAGACTGTACTGGACCCCAGGTCTGCGTCCCAAATGGCACCCTCCTTACATGGAGCAGGTCAAAGTAGTGCACTAGAGGGGGATGGAGCAGGTCAAAGTAGTGCACTAGAGGGGGATGGAGCAGGTCAAAGTAGTGAACTAGAGGGGGATGAGCAGGTCAAAGTAGTGCACTAGAGGGGGATGGTTTAATTTATTTGATGAATGACACTATTCTAGAGAGAGAGAGAGAGAGAGAGAGAGAGAGAAAGAGAGAGAGTGATATCAAGGAGGTGTCTGTATACCGGTTGGAGCGGTGAGTGTGTGTGTCACATGATTATCAGTTGGACTCGGAGTGGTGTGTGTGTGTGTGTGTGGTCAGTCGTAGCCACCAGAGGCAAACAGAAAGAGGAATGTAAAAACTTTCCACAGAGAAGCATTCCTCCTCTCTTAAACACACACGGTTGCACACAGGCAGTGTGTGTCCATGTTTCTGTTTGTCTCTCTCTCTATCTCTGTCTATCTCTCTCTGTCTCTATCTATCTCTGTCTATCTCTCTCGATCTCACTCTCTCTCTCTCTACTCCATGCTAGCTAATAAAAGTATTTTCACCCACTCTGATATTAAACTGGGTCCAAGCCTGCATCCTTAATGGAAGCCTGTTCTGTTTTAGTGCACAACTTAAGGCTCTGGTCAGAAGTGGTGTACTATATAGTGAATTGGGGACCATTTTGAGTGTGTCAGTGATCCAGATTGAGGCTCCAGTTGTCCAGTCGAGGCTCCAGTCGTCCAGTCGAGGCTCCAGTCGTCCAGTCGAGGCTCCAGTCGTCCAGTCGAGGCTCCAGTCGTCCAGTCGGGGCTCCAGTCGTCCAGTCGGGGCTCCAGTCGTCCAGTCGGGGCTCCAGTCGTCCAGTCGGGGCTCCAGTCATCCAGTCGAGGCTCCAGTCATCCAAATAATTTTTTTATGAAAAATGCCTTAGACTTGGCCTTGAATTCACTTTTAGAAGCACCAGTTTGGCCAGAGTCTATGCCTTCAGGCTATTGTGATGGTGCCTGGAGAGCAGACCAGCAGCAGAGAAGACCCTCTCCACACTTACAGAGCCACTGGGGATGCTAAAACACTCTTGCCAGGCTGGGCAGGGATGTGGAGTTATTTAAAGATATATATAATTATAGGTAATATGCCAGGCCTATTGGGCCAAAATCAATGATAGTCTATTGTAAATATAATCAAACTAAAATAAACTTTTTGAGATATCAGTTTTTTGTTTATAAATACTTCGCTATAATGACGCACTTAGTTATCTACCCACCTCTGTTCCTTTTCTGTTAGCACGTTCACGTAGTAAGTACACCGTCATGCTTTCGGAATACGTTTTTTCAGATTCCACAATGATTCTTTAGTTGTGGACATTACATCACAGCAGTCCCTCTCTTGCTATTGGTCCTCATCTTTGTAAGTCACCTTGATTTTGCATCTGTGTGTTTTATCAGTTTCTTTATGAAAATATTTTGCGAACTCCATGACCGTAGCTAAAGCAAGGGTTATAACAGCAAGCCCTGAGCTGGTGAAGTGAGCGGGTGAGAAGGCCCAGTCCAGTTGGCCAGGCTTTGCTCCTCGCTCCTCTTCAGCTTTGTGTACACACAGTTCCAAGTGGTGGAATAAGAGAACTGCTCATCAAGCATGGCCTAGTGAATGGGGAAAATATATGTTACAAATGTCTGAAATTGTATTTCCATTGGGAACTGATGCAACATACAGTGTACATATATACAGTACCAGTCCAAAGTTTGGACACGCCTATTTATTCAAGGGTTTTTCTTCATTTTTACTATTTTCTACATGGTAGAATAATAGTGAAAACATCAAAACTATGAAATAACACATATGCATTCCGGGTGACTACCTCATGAAGCTGGTTGAGAGAATGCCAAGAGTGTGCAAAGCTGTCATCAAGGCTACTTTGAAGAATCTCAAATATAAAATATGTGTTATTTCATAATTTTGTTGTCTTCACTATTATTCTACAGTGTTGAACATAAAAATCAAGAAAAACCCTTGAATGAGTAGGTGTGTCCAAACGTATGACTGGTACTGTATGTAGATGTGATATTTCTGTTCTAAAATAAATATTTAATTGTGGACATTTTTCTTAAAACTTGTTTTTAGGGCCCTCACCTCCTTCCTGTAGGCTGTCTCGTCATTGTTGGTAATCAGGACTACCACTGTTGTCGTCTGAAAACTTGATTCAGTTGGAGGCGTGTGTGGCCACAGGCACGGAGTACAGAACGCACCCTTGTGGGGCCCCTGTGTTGAGGATCAGCGTAGTGGAGGTGTTGTTTCCTACCTTCACTACCTGGGGGTGACCCGTCAGAAAGTCCAGGACCCAGTTGCACAGGGCGGGATTCAGACCCAAGACCCTGAGCTTCATGATGAGCAAGGAGGGTACTATTGGTGTTGAAGGCTGAGCTATAGTCAATGAACAGCATTCTGACGTAGGTATTCCTCTTGTCCAGATGGGATAGGGCAGTGTGCAGTGTAATGGTGATTGCATCGTCTGTGGACCTATTGGGGCGGAATGCAAACTGAAGTGGGTCTAGGGTGTCAGGTAAGGTAGAGGTGATATGATCCTTAACTAGCCTCTCAAAGCACTTCATGATGACAGAAGTGAGTGCTACGGGGCGATTAGTAATTTAGCTCAGTTACCTTTGCTTTCTTGCATACAGGAACAATGGTGGACATCTTGAAGCAAGTGGGACAGCAGACTGGGATAGGACAGACTGGGATAGGACAGACTGGGATAGGGAGAGAATATGTCTATAAACACTCCAGCCAGCTCGTCTGCGCATGCTCTGAGGACGCAGCTAGGGGTGCCGGCCCAGACGGCACCCCTAGTCGGCCACAGACAACGAGAGCTCACAGACCTTGTGAGCGGCCAGTATCGGTGGCACTGTGTTATCCTCAAAGCGGGCAAAGAAGGTGTTTAGCTTGTCCGTGAGCAAGACGTCAGTGTCCGCGATGTGGCTGGTTTTCCCTTTTTGTAATCCGTGTTTGTCTGCAGTCCCTGCCACATACGTCTCGTGTCTCTCTCTCTGTATTGACGTTTTGCCTGTTTTATTGCCTTGCGGAGGGCATAACTGGACTGTTTGTATTCAACCATATTCACAGTCACCTTGCCTTGCCGGTTGTTCGCGCTTTGTTTTGCGCGAATGCTGCCATCTATCCACCTTTTTTGGTTTGGATAGGTTTTAATCGTAACAGTGGGAACATCTCCGTCAGTGTATATGTCAGTGTATATGTCAGTGTTATTCTCAGAGGTAACACGGACCATATCCCAGTCTGCGTGATTGAAGCATGCATTCCAATTGGTCAGACCAGAGTTGAATATACCTTAGCGCGGGTGTTTCCTGTTTGAGTTTCTGCATATAGAATGGGAGGAGCAGAATGGAGGCATGATCTGATTTGCCGAATGGAGGGAGGGGGAGGGCCTTGTAGCCCTGCCAGAAGGAAGTGTAACCATGTTGGAGAGTCCCCAGTTACCATAAATGTGGTCTCAAGATACAGTGAGGGAAAAAAGTATTTGATCCCTTGCTGATTTTGTACTTTTGCCCACTGACAAAGAAATGATCAGTCTATAATTTTAATGGTAGGTTTATTTGAACAGTGAGAGACAGAATAACAACAAAAAAATCCTGAAAAACGCATGTGAAAATTTTTATAAATTGATTTGCATTTTAATGAGGGAAAAAAGTATTTGACCCCTCTGCAAAACATGACTTAGTACTTGGTGGCAAAACCCTTGTTGGCAATCACAGAGGTCAGACGTTTCTTGTAGTTGGCCACCAGGTTTGCACACATCTCAGGAGGGATTTTGTCCCACTCCTCTTTGCAGATCTTCTCCAAGTCATTAAGGTTTCGAGGCTGACGTTTGGCAACTCGAACCTTCAGCTCCCTCCACAGATTTTCTATGGGATTAAGGTCTGGAGACTGGCTAGGCCACTCCAGGACCTTAATGTGCTTCTTCTTGAGCCACTCCTTTGTTGCCTTGGCCGTGTGTTTTGGGTCATTGTCATGCTGGAATACCCATCCACGACCCATTTTCAATGCCCTGGCTGAGGGAAGGAGGTTCTCACCCAAGATTTGACGGTACATGGCCCCGTCCATCGTCCCTTTGATGCGGTGAAGTTGTCCTGTCCCCTTAGCAGAAAAACACCCCCAAAGCATAATGTTTCCACCTCCATGTTTGACGGTGGGGATGGTGTT
>QNTS01009314.1:17511-25011 GCA_003317085.1 Hucho hucho | reverse complement strand
TATTCCCTATATAATGCACTACTTTTTACCAGGGCTCTGTAGGGAACAGGGGACCATTTCAGATGCAGCCAGTAATGTATACATCATCATGCCATTGAAAACAGAAAGGCTAGGGAGTTCTACATGCACGGCAAAATCAAAAGTGTTACATCAAAATTAGAATAATGTTCTATTAAACATCAGAATAGTCTATATTGTCCTCATTGAAACAGAGTTAAAGTTCAAAAAGTGTGCGCTTTTTTAGCACTTCCACCACAGTTCAACACTTCCACTGTTTTTTTTGTAAACAGTTGAACATTAATTAACACCAACCCATTGTTGCATTCACTGTACATTTAGAGTTAATCATCATCTCTATCAGATATTATCTCTATCACTGTATATGTAAATAGTTAATCATCATCTCTATCAGATATCAACTCTAGCACTGTACATATAGAGAGTTAATCATCTCTATCAGATATCATCTCTATCACTGTATGTATAAAGAGTTTATCGTCTCTATCAGATATCATCTCTATCACTGTATATATAAATAGTTTCTCATCATCTCTATCAGATATCATCTTTATCTCTGTATATATAAAGAGTTTATCATCTCTATCAGATATCATCTCTATCACTGTATATATAAATAGTTTCTCATAATCTCTATCAAATATAATCTCTATCCCTGTACATATAAAGAGTTTATCATCTCTATCAGATATCATCTCTATCACTGTATATATAAAGAGTTAATCATCATCTCTATCAGATATAATCTCTATCACTGTACATATAAAGAGTTCATCATCTCTATCAGATATAATCTCTATCCCTGTACATATAAAGAGTTTATCATCTCTATCAGATATAATCTCTATCACTGTATATATAAATAGTTAATCATCATCTCTATCAGATGTAATCTCTATCACTGTATGTATAAAGAGTTTATCATCTCTATCAGATATCATCTCTATCACTGTATATATAAATAGTTTCTCATCATCTCTATCAGATATCATCTCTATCTCTGTATATATAAAGAGTTTATCATCTCTATCAGATATCATCTCTGTCACTGTATATATAAATAGTTTCTCATAATCTCTATCAGATATAATCTCTATCCCTGTACATATAAAGAGTTTATCATCTCTATCAGATATAATCTCTATCACTGTATGTATAAAGAGTTAATCATCATCTCTATCAGATATCATCTCTATCCCTGTACATATAAAAAGTTAATCATCATCTCTATCAGATATAATCTCTATCCCTGTACATATAAAGAGTTTCTCATCTCTATCAGATATCATCTCTATCACTGTATATATAAAGAGTTTATCATCTCTATCAGATATCATCTCTATCACTGTATGTATAAAGAGTTTATCATCTCTATCAGATATCATCTCTATCACTGTATGTATAAAGAGTTAATCATCATCTCTATCAGATATAATCTCTATCACTGTACATATAAAGAGTTCATCATCTCTATCAGATATAATCTCTATCCCTGTGCATATAAAGAGTTTATCATCTCTATCAGATATCATCTCTATCACTGTATATATAGAGTTAATCATCATCTCTATCAGATATAATCTCTATCCCTGTGCATATAAAGAGTTTATCATCTCTATCAGATATCATCTCTATCACTGTATGTATAAAGAGTTAATCATCATCTCTATCAGATATCATCTCTATCCCTGTACATATAAAAAGTTAATCATCATCTCTATCAGATATAATCTCTATCCCTGTACATATAAAGAGTTTATCATCTCTATCAGATATCATCTCCATTAACTATGTTATATCAGTTAAAGTTGACTACCTTTTAAAGGTCCAATGTTTTTATCTCAATATCAAATAATTTCTGGATAATAATTAAGTACCTTACTGTGATTGTTTTCAGTTAAAATTGTCAAAAAGAAACAACAATTGCTTCTTAGAAAATAGCAATTTCTCAACCAAGAATATCACCAGGCAGGCCAAAACTCCATGCAACCAAAACAGAGGGAAGTCTTTTCAAACAGCTCTTACACTAAAAGGGTGTTATCATCATTTACACAATTTCACAGTATTATTGTAATCTCATAGTGTGAAAATATGTAGAAAACACAGTAAGATCAGGTAATAACCTTATGATGGACAAGTGGAAATATGCACAGGGCCTTTAACACTGCAGGGTGATAACCTACATGATGGACAAGTGGAAATATGCACAGGGCCTTTAACACTGCAGGGTGATAACCTACATGATGGACAAGTGGAAATATGCACAGGGCCTTTAACACTGCAGGGTGATAACCTACATGATGGACAAGACCTTTATACGTGTCCCGGAAATTGTGACGTCCCACTATTGGATGTACTACCTGTTGTGGAAATATGTACAGGGCCTTTAACACTGCAGGGTGATAACCTACATGATGGACAAGTGTAAATATGCACAGGGCCTTTAACAGTGCAGGGTGATAACCTACATGATGGACAAGTGGAAATATGCACAGGGCCTTTAACACTGCAGGGTGATAACCTACATGATGGACAAGTGGAAATATGCACAGGGCCTTTAACACTGCAGGGTGATAACCTACATGATGGACAAGTGGAAATATGCACAGTAAAAATCAACTGATCAAGTATATTCACAATCTCAGTACGAAAAAAGTATGAAAACGGATGCACTCACTACTGTGTGTCGCTCTGAATAAGAATGTCTGCTAAATTACTCAAATGTAAAAACATGGGCCTTCATCCAGACCAGAAAAACATATAATTCCATCACTGTGCAGCATATCTCTGCTGAGTGCTGTGGCCTTTGGAAGGACCTTCATCCAGACCAGAAAAACATATAATTCCATCACCGTGCAGCATGTCTCTGCTGAGTGCTGTGGCCTTTGGAAGGGCCTTCATCCAGACCAGAAAATAGAAAACAGCAGTACACTTTAGAGGTCCTAAAACGAAAACACATTTCTGTTGCCTTGCCTTATCACTCCTACGATTAAGATAATCGCTACTTGTTTTATTTAACAGTTGTTTGGTATACTGTATGACGCGATACAAACTAGTCAATGTGAACAGACCAGACATATAGTCTGATGGGTTTTTATATCATGTGGTTCCATTGCCCATACCTCTGTTTCTATAGTGCACCATGTCCCTCCACATGTTTTTGTTTTCAAACTATAAATATTCCCTTTCAACTTTATATTGAAGTCTCATGATCCGGCAGCTATTGTCTCCCCAGCACTCATCCCTCATCCTCCCATCCATCCATCCCCTCATCCATCTAACACCCCCCCCCCCCCCCCCCCCCCCCCCCCCCCCCCCCCCCTCCCTTCCCTTCCATCCCACCCAGCTTTACACACCACTGGTTAAGATCACTGTGCCAGAGGGTCATAGCTTTATGAAGCCATTGGTGGGCAGGATCAGTACTGGCGGGAGGAGGGCTTGTCTTGTGCCTTGGGGACACCTGGCCTTTTCTCTTCGGTCACTCAGTCATGGCCTGGCCCTGTCCCTCTTGCCAGAATCAGGATGCAGGATATTGGTTGTATTTCATTGATTTCCTGTTCTGAGTCTCCTCAGACCATGGAGTGTAAAATTGTAATATCCACCCAAGCTTTTGGTGTAGCTGGTCATCCAATGGATGAAAGCAGTGTGTCCAGCTTATAGTCACTTCCTGTGGGTGAATTTCAATAATATTTTATTTGATTCCTCAAGTTCTCTCTCGTTGCTTCCGCAAATCCTCGGAGGGAAGCATTGGTGATGTTCTGCTTTGATGTTCTCATTCAATGCTTTCCTCTTTCCTCCCTTCCCTCTCTCATTCCTCAATTCTCTCTCTCTTTCCTCGCTTCCCTCTCTCTTTCCTCCCTTCCCTCTCTCTTTCCTCACTTCCCTCTCTCTTTCCTCGCTTCCCTCTCTCTCTGCCCTCGCTTCCCTCTGACATTTTGAGACGGAGGCAAGGAGAGAGGAAGTAAGAATTCAAGGAAAATACTTTTGAGATTCACCCCCCAGTTCATCCTGGTGGATCAGGGTAAGTGGCACCAGCGGTCTTCAGAAGTCAGCACAGTGCACATATTAGGACATATGTGCTACATCAGACATCACACAAAGATGACATGCTACATGTATGGTGTACATATTAGGACATACGTGTGTTCTTTCATCTGAAGGACCTCAGAGGAGGAGTGATGTTGTTCCAACGCTCGTCACTGTCTGGAATGGTTCTCTTTTGGTCACCTCTCTCTGACTGTCTCTCTGACTGTCTCTCTCTCGCTGTCTCTCTCACACAAAACACTACAGTAAGACATCACTGCTGCAAGCCTGATAGACACACACACACACCGGCCTAAAAAAATGAGAAAGAGCTTGTTCAGTCAAAAGCCCTCCTAGTCTGATACCATAAAATCCTCCATAAGTCAAATTCAAAGGAGGCCTTTCTCTCTTCCCTCTCCTGTCTTCTCTCTACGTCTCATGGTCTTTGTCTCAGTGTGTTGTTAGATGTGTTTTCCATTGTAGGGGGGAGCGATTGAAGTGGTCTCAGAACAAGCGGTACTTTTGTTTTATGTACAAAAAGGTAAGAGCACAGGCGGCTCTTTTGAAGGCCTTCGCAAATTTATCATTATTTTTCCAGGGGAGACATTTCTTAAATTACAGCTCGTTGAGATTGGATCTGCTTTGTTGCTGTTCTTGGAGGGGGTTTACATTTTGAGTCTGGACATGAGTGGCTAAGCACTCGGAGAAGGAGAGAGTGTTAGAGCAGGATGGAGTACAGTGCATGCAACCTAATGTAAGGTCAAAACCTCACTTCAAAACTCTGTCTGTCTGTCTGTATGTCTGTCTCTCTCTCTCTCTCTCTGTCTCTGTCTCTGTCTCTGTCTCTGTCTCTGTCGCTCTCTCTCTTTCTCTCTCTCTCCCTCTCCACCCCCCCCCTCTCTCTCTCTCTCTCTCTCTCTCTCTCTTCCTCTCAGTCCCCCTCTCTCTCTCTCTTTCTCTCTCTCTCTCTCTCAGAGAGAAGTCCTTCACGTCAACAATTCCAGAATAACAAGCCATAGTGTTGCCAGCCAGTCACGTTACACTCTGCTTTTTAAGTCTCAACACTTTAAGGCTTAAAAGTTCAACACTTTTTTAAACACTTTTAAGTGTTTTATGACATCAGTCGGCGTGTATTCACAGTTCCTGGTCCTCATATACAGGACAAGGCCAAGCAGCAGCTGTGTACTGTATGCTACAGGCAGTGTCCCTCCCAGGCCAGCTCCAGTTGTGATGTCTCTGTGATGTGAGAGTGTTGCGCCGTGCTTTCTGAGCCACGTGTGTAATAACCACCCTCTTCTCCTCCAGGCCAACCTGTTTCCAGCAGCTCTGGTTTATTTCCACTCTGATGTCAAGACAGGTTGGTAAATCACCTCGCTCTATTCCCTCTTTGTTTTATTCGATTTCCTGCCAAGGAGGGAGACCAAAAGAGGCTTGAATTGCCACTCCCTTCCTCCCTCCCCATGAGAAAAAAAGTTTGCCCTTAAATCGGATTCCCTTCTGCTCTTCCTATTGACCCTAGCTTGGGTTTCACTACTACTCCTTTCCTCTGTTGCGTTGGCTTGATTTGAACGGGCAGTATAACAGGTGCACTTTCATGTCTGGAGGTGAATATTAGGAGCTTGTCAATCTGTCCCATCCTACACAGCTCAATTCAAAGTGTGTTTATTGATGTGTTTTATGTTTGAAGAGAGATACTAGAAAAGAGTACATATTGTGTATTTTATGGGTTTTACTTTATTTCCCATGCATAAATGAAGGGTTTGGGTGACCATATATCTCCTACATAATATATAAATACTATATCCCTTTCTATATATTCTACAATCTATATCTCCTATAATCTATATCTTCCATAATCTATATATTCTATTATCTATATATTCTGTCATCTATATCTTCAATAATCTATATCTCCTATAATCTATATCTCCTATAATCTATGTCTTCTATTATCTATATCTCCTATAATCTATATATTATATACTTTCAATATTTTATATCTTATATATATAATCTATATCTTCTGTAATCTATATTTTCTCCTATATTCAATATCTCCTATATTGAATATCTCCTATCATCTACATCTCCTATAATCTACATCTACAGTAATCTATATATTCTTTAACCTATATCTTCTATAATCTATATATTGTATCAGCTATATCTCCTATAATATATATATCTCATGTAATTGATATCTCCTATAATCAATATCTCCTATAATCTATCTCCTATAATCGATATCTCCTATAGTCTATCTCCTATATTGAATATCTCCTATATTCAATAACTCCTATAATCTATCTCCTATATTGAATATCTCCTATATTCAATGTCTCCTGTATTCAATATATCCTATAATCTATCTCCTATATTCAATAACTCTTACAATCTATCTCCTATTTTCAATATCTCCTATATTCAATATCTCCTATAATCTATCTCCTATATTCAGTATCTCCTATAACCTATCTTCTATATTCAATATCTCCTATAATCTATCTCCTATATTCAATATCTCCTATATTGAATATCTCCTATATTCAATGTCTTCTATATTCAATATCTCCTATAATCTATCTCCTATATTCAATATCTCCTATATTCAATATCTCCTATAATCTATCTCCTATATTCAATATCTCCTATAATGAATATCTCCTATATTCAATGTCTCCTATATTCAATATCTCCTATAATCAATATCTCCTACAATCTATATGTCCTATAATTTAGTGTACAAACATTAGGAACACCTTCCTAAAATTGAGTTGCACCCCCTTCTGCCCTCAGAACAGCCTCAATTCATCGGGGCATGGACTCTATAAGGTGTCGAAAGCTTTCCACAAGGATGCTGGCCCATGTTGACTCCAATGCTTCCACAGTTGTACGAAGTTGGCTGGATGGATGTCTTTTGGGTAGTGGAACATTCTTGATATACACGGGAAACTGTTGAGCGTGAAAAACCTAGCAGCTTTGCAGTTCTTGACCGGTGTGCCTGGCACCTACTACCATAACCCGCTCAAAGGCACTTAAATCTTTGGTCTTGCCCATTCACCCTCTGAGCGGCACACATACACAATCCATGTCTCAAGGCTTAAACATCCTTTATTAACCTGTCTCCTCCCCTTCATCTACACTGATGGATGTGGATTTAACAAGTGACATCAATAAGGGATCATAGCTTTCACCTGGTCTGTCTATGTCTAGGAAAGAGCAGGTGTTCCTAATGTTTTGATCAGGGTATAATCACAAACATTGCGGGATGACTCGTTTATATAGTGTCAAAGGACACACACAGGTGTCTGTAATCATGGCCAAATGTGGCCTAATATCATTGGTTAATTCTGAGATATTAAAATGACATACAAAAAACAAATGGATAGCATACGATCATAGATTAAGGCTACATAAGCCTACAAACAATCACAATGGCAAAGTCATAATCACAAGAAT
>QNTS01009308.1:31422-43175 GCA_003317085.1 Hucho hucho | reverse complement strand
GTAGTAGTAGTGGTGGTGGTGGGTGTAGTAGTAGTGGTGGTGGTGGTGGTGGTGGTGGGTGTAGTAGTAGTATTAGTAGTAGTAGTAGTAGTAGTGGTGGTGGTAGGTGTAGTAGTAGTGGTGGTAGTAGTAGTAGTAGTAGTAGCAATAGTAGTAGTGGTAGTGGTAGTAGTAGTAGTAGCAATAGTAGTAGTAGTAGTTGTAGTAGTGTAGTAGTAGTAGTAGCAATAGTAGTAGTGGTAGTAGTAGTAGTAGTAGCAATAGTAGTAGTAGTAGTAGTAGTTGTAGTAGTATAGTAGTAGTAGTAGTAGTTGTAGTAGGTGTAGTAGTAGTAGTAGTAGCAAAAGTAGTAGTATTAGTGGTAGTAGTAGTAGTAGGTGTAGTAGTAGTAGTAGCAATAGTAGTGGTAGTAGTAGTAGTAGGTGTAGTAGTAGTAGTAGCAGTAGTAGTAGTAGTGGTGGTAGTAGTAGTAGTAGTAGTAGTAGGTGTAGTAGTAGTAGTGGTAGT
This sequence comes from Hucho hucho, assembly GCA_003317085.1. Classification (NCBI taxonomy): domain Eukaryota; kingdom Metazoa; phylum Chordata; class Actinopteri; order Salmoniformes; family Salmonidae; genus Hucho; species Hucho hucho. Next base: position 42,668 of record QNTS01009308.1, on the reverse strand, counting down.
GGTAGTGGTAGTAGTAGTAGTAGTAGAAGTTGTGGAAGGTGTAGTAGTTGTAGGTGTAATAGTAGTAATAGTAGTAGTAGTAGTAGTTGTAGTTGTATTAGTAGTAGTAGTAGTAGTAGCTGTAGTAGTAGTTGTGGTAGGTGTAGTAGTAGTAGTGGTGGTGGTGGTAGGTGTATTTGTAGTAGTAGTAGAAGTTGTAGTAGCAGTTCTGGTAGGTGAAGTAGTAGTAGTAGTAGTTGTATTTGTAGTAGTAGTAGTAGTAGTAGTTGTAGTAGTAGTAGTAGTAGTAGTAGTGGTAGGTGTAGTAGTAGTAGTATTAGTAGTTGTAGTGGTGGTAGTGGTATTAGTAGTATTAGTAGTAGTAGTAGTACTAGGTGTATTAGTAGTAGTAGCAATAGTAGTAGTAGTAGTAGGTGTAGTAGTAGTAGTAGTAGTAGTAGTAGCTATAGTAGTAGTAGTAGCAATAGTAGCAGTAGCAATAGTAGTAGTAGTAGTACTAGGTGTAGTAGTATTAGTAGCAATAGTAGTAGTAGTAATAGGTGTAGTTGTATTAGTAGCAATAGTAGTAGTGGTGGTGGTGGAAGGTGTAGTAGTAGTAGTAGTAGTAGTAGTTTTATTAGTAGTAGTAGTAGTTGTAGTTGTAGTAGTAGTTGTGGTAGGTGTGTTAGTAGTAGTTGTAGTAGTTGTAGTAGTAGTTGTGGTAGGTGTATTAGTAGTAGTAGCGGTGGTGGTAGGTGTATTAGTAGTAGTTGTAGTTGAAGTAGTAGTTGCGGTAGGTGTAGTAGTAGTATTAGTAGTAGTAGTTGTAGTAGTAGTTGTAGGTGTAGTAGTAGTAGTAGTAGTAGTTGTAGGTGTATTAGTAGTAGTAGTTGTAGTAGTAGTGGTGGTGGTGGTGGTAGGTGTATTTGTAGTAGTAGTAGTAGCTGTAGTAGTAGTTGTAGTAGCAGTTGTGGTATGTGTAGTAGTAGTAGTAGGTGTATTTGTATTATTAGTAGTTGTAGGTGTAGTAGTAGTAGTAGTAGTAGTAGTATTAGTTGTAGGTGTATTAGTAGTAGTTGGAAGTGTGCTAGTAGTAATAGTAGTAGTAGTAGTAGTTGTGGTAGGTGTAGTAGTAGTAGTAGTAGTAGTATTAGTAGATGTATTAGTAGTAGTAGTAGTAGTAGTAGTTGTAGGTGTATTAGTAGTAGTAGTAATAGTAGTTGTAGTGGTAGTTGTGGTAGGTGTATTAGTAGTAGTAGTAGTTGTGTTAGGTGTAGTAGTAGTTGTAGTAGTTGTAGGTGTATCAGTAGTAGTAGTAGTAGATGTGGGTGTATTAGTAGTAGTAGTAGTAGTAGTAGTAGCAGTTGTTGTAGGTGTATTAGTAGTAGTAGTATTAGGTGTATTAGTAGTTTTAGTAGTTCTGGTAGGTGTAGTAGATTTGGTAGTAGCGGTAGTTGCTATCAGTAGTATTAGTAGTAGTGGTAGTAGTAGTAATAGTAGTAGTAGTTGTGGTAGGTGTATTAGTAGTAGTAATAGTAGTAATTGTGGTAGGTGTCTTAGTAGTAGTAGTAGTCGTTGTAGGTGTATTAGTAGTAGTAGTAGTAGTAGTAGTAGTAGTAGTAGTAGTAGTAGTAGTTGTAGTAGTTGTTGTGGTAGGTGTATTAGTAGTATTAGTAGTAGTATTATTAGGTGTATTAGTAGTTTTAGTAGTTCTGGTAGGTGTAGTAGATTTGGTAGTAGCAGTAGTTGCTATTAGTAGTAGTAGTAGTAGTAGTAGTAGTAGTAGTTGTAGGTGTATTAGTAGTTGTAGTAGTAGTAGTTGTAGGTGTATTAGTAGTAGTAGTAGTAGTAGTAGTAGTAGTTGTAGTAGTTGTTGTGGTGGTAGGTGTATTAGTAGTATTAGTAGTAGTATTATTAGGTGTATTAGTAGTTTTAGTAGTTCTGGTAGGTTTAGTAGATTTGGTAGTAGCAGTAGTTGCTATTAGTAGTATTAGTAGTAGTAGTAGTAGTAGTAATAGTAGTAGTAGTTGTGGTAGGTGTATTAGTAGTAGTAGTAGTAATTGTGGTAGGTGTATTAGTAGTAGTAGTAGTAGTAATAGTAGTAGTAGTAGTAGTTGTTTTAGGTGTATTAGTAGTAGTAGTAGTAGTAGTATTAGGTGTATTAGTAGTTTTAGTAGTTCTGGTAGGTGTAGTAGATTTGGTAGTAGCAGTAGTGGTATTAGTAGTAGTAGTAGTAGTAGTAGTAGTAATAGTAGTAGTAGTTGTGGTAGGTGTATTAGTAGTAGTAGTAATAATTGTGGTAGGTGTATTAGTAGTTGTGGTAGGTGTATTAGTAGTAGTAGTAGTTGTAGTTGAAGTAGTAGTTGTAGTAGTAGTAGTAGTATTAGTAGTTGTGGTAGGTGTAGTAGTAGTAGTAGTAGTAGTAGTAGTAGTAGTAGTTGTTTACTGACAAGTCCCTAACCAACAGGTGTAGACCTTACAGTGAAATGTTGACTGACCAGCCCCTAACCAACAGGTGTAGACCTTACAGTGAAATGCTTACTGACAAGCCCTTAACCAACAGGTGTAGACCTTACGGTGAAATGCTGACTTACAAGCCCCTAACCAGCAGGTGTAGACCTTACGGTGAAATGCTGACTTACAAGCCCCTAACCAACAGGTGTAGACCTTACAGCGAAATGTTTACTGACAAGCCCCTAACCAACAGGTGTAGACCTTACAGTGAAATGCTGACTGACCAGCCCTTAACTAACAGTTGTAGACCTTACAGTGAAATGCTGACTTACGAGCCCTTAACCAACAGGTGTAGACCTTACAGTGAAATGCTGACTGACAAGCCCCTAACCAACAGCTGTAGACCTCACAAGCCCTTAACCAACATTGCAGTTCAAAAAAGAGTTAAGAAAATATTTACTAAATAAACTAAAGTAAAAAAAAAAAATTGTAGAACAGCTGGTGCTCTCATGCATGCTTCAGTGTTGTTTGCCTCGAAGCATTAAAGGCATTTAGCTCGTCTGGTAGGCTCGCGTCACTGGGCAGCTCGCGGCTGGGTTTCCCTTTGATATTTGTAATACTTCTCTGTCTGTGTTAATTTGACTTTCTTTCTCTAGGTGTGCTTGCCTATCGTTCTCTCTCTCTATCTCTCTCTCTTTCTCTCTCTGCCTGTACACATCAATGGAGAGCATGTTTTATAAAAAAACAGAAAGACAGAGGTAAACTACAGAGAAATAGAGAGAGAGAGAGAGTGAGAGAGAGAGGGAGGAAGGAGTAGACTCAGTCGGGGTCAGAGAGAGCAGTGGTGTCTGATGATGAAAGAGCTAAACAGGATGAATCAGATCAGTCACATGTTAAATAGTACTTTACAGTTTGGGGGAGGGAGGCTACCATTTCCCAGAAATGTTATTGTGCTGAAGCAGCAGGCAGCGGCAGGAAGAGAAGGGGTTCAGAGGAGGGAGATGTGGAAGAGAGAGAGAGAGAGAGGGGGATGGAGGGAGGGAGATGTGGAGGAGAGGGAGAGTAGGATCTCCCCTTGCTCTCTCTCTTTTTGTCATCACATTTTCTGCCTGTTCTGTCCTCCCTCTTCCCCCCCCGCCTCCCTCCTCTCTGTACTCTGTCAGCCTCCATCTCCTCCCTCCCTCCTCTCTGTACTCCTTCAGCCCCCCCATCCCTACATCCCTCCCTCCTCTCTGTACTCTGTCAGCTCAACAGTGTTGTTTGTTCATATGGAACAGAAGAGGAAATGAGAGTTAACCCTTCACACTGACTGTCTGATCTAGAACATGATCCTACGTTTTTTGATTCTCTGAACAGCATATCGTTAGAATTAACTGAATTCCATCTGGTTATTGAGACCGACATGAATGCCTTTTTGTACATGCAGGACAAATCTAATGAGACCAATTACAATCCACATACAACCAAGGCTCTCCAGCGTATACTCTCTGATTACAACCTCATTGATGCCTGCCGGGCTCGCAATCCTAAAGCAAAAGAGTACACTTTCTACTCAAACAGTCAGAAATCATTCTCACTAATCGATTTAATACTATTATCTACACCTCTATTTGTTTTAATCAATAAAATTGAAATTGGAAATATGAGCTTGTCTGACCACCACGTTTACTACTGCCAACTTCACATTTCAGATTCTCCTAAAAGAGCCACAAAATGGCGTCTCAGCGTTTCATTACCAGACTTAATTTATCGATTAGACAGAGAGTAGAATTTGCCATCCATCGAGTTAGACTCCACCATTTAAATGTTTATTTTCATTTAACCTTTATTTAACTAGGCAAGTCAGTTAAGAACAAATTATTGTTTACAATGACGGCCTACCAAAAGGCCTCCTGCATGGATGGGGCTGGGATTAAAAATAAAAATGTATTAAATAAAAATCTAGGACAAAACACACATGACAAGAGGGACAACACAACACTACATAAAGAGAGACCTAAGACGACAACACAGCATGGCAGCAACAAAATATGACAACAACATGGTAGCAACACAACATGGCAGCAGCACAACATGGTAGCAACACAACATGGCAGCAGCACAACATGGTAGCTGCACAAAACAGTGTGCAAACATTATTGGGCACAGACAACAGCACAAAGGGCAAGAAGGTAGAGACAACAATACATCACGCTAAGCAGCCACAACTGTCAGTAAGAGGGTCCATGATTGAGTCTTTGAATGAAGAGGTTAAGATAAACATGTCCAGTTTGAGTATTTGTTGCAGCTCGTTCCAGTCGCTAGCTGCAGCGAACAGAATGTGACTGGCAGAACGGGTGTTGTATGTGGAGGATGAGGGCTGCAGTAGATATCTCAGACAGGGGGGAGTGAGGCCTAAGAGTGTTTTATAAATAAGCATCAACCAGTGGGTCTTGCGACGTGTATACAGAGATGACCAGTTTACAGAGGAGTATAGAGTGCAGTGATGTGTCCTATAAGGAGCATTGGTGGCAAATCTGATGGCCGAATGGTAAAGAACATCTAGCTGCCCGAGAGCACCCTTACATGCCGATCTATAAATTATGTCTCCGTAATCTAGCATGGGTAGGATGGTCATCTGAATCAGGATTAGTTTGGCAGCTGGGGTGAAAGAGGAGCGATTACGATAGAGGAAACCAAGATTTAACTCTAGCCTGCAGCTTTGATATGTGCTGCGAGAAGGACAGTGTACCATCTAGCCATACTCCCAAGTACTTGTATGAGGTGACTACCTCAAGCTCTAAACCCTCAGAGGTAGTAATCACACCTGTGGGGAGAGTGGCATTCTTCTTACCAAACCACATGACCTTTGTTTCGGAAGTGTTCAGAACAAGGTTAAGGGTAGAGAAAGCTTGTTGAACTCTAAGACATTTTTGTTGTAGAGCGTTTAACACAAAATCCAGGGAGGGGCCAGTTGAGTATAAGACTGTATCATCTGCATATAACTGGATGAGAGAGCTTCCAACTGCCTGAGCTATGTTGTTGATGTAAATTGAGAAGAGTGTGGGGTCTAGGATCGAGCCTTGGGGTACACACTTGGTGGCAGTGGCTGAGACAGCAGATGTTCTGACATGGCTGAGTCAAATAGGAATCCTGACTTAACTTCTTAGGGAGCGGCAGGTGAGGTGACGGTTTTGGAGAGTCTGGCGTGCCCAAAGCAAAATGCCTGCCACTCAGGCTCGAAAATAGGATATGCACATGATTAGTACTATTGGATAGGAAACACTCTGAGGTTTCTAAAAGTGTTAACATAATGTCTGTGAGTATAACAGAACTCATTTAGCAGGCGAAAACCCGAGAAAAATCTATCCGGAAATCAGTTTTTGGTGACCTATTGCTCTGTTTGACACACTCCCCATTGAATCCATTTGTAACCAGGACTGAGACTGCAGTACCTGTGGCCTCCACTAGATGTCAACAGTCTATATACAAAGACTCAGAGAGATTGGAGTAAACACAACAAATAGGTACAGGAAATGGTCAAGGTAGCTCAGATGTCAACAAGTTTTCTCGGGCGCGAGTCTGGCAGGAGCGCCCCACTTTATTTTACTTATATAAGGTATAGGTGACCATCCGAGTGAAATATTATCGCTAATATTCATAAAAGGATAGCTAAGGATGCATTTGAACTGGTATTTGATTTGTTTAGGAAAAGTTTATAGGTATATTTGAACGTGTTCTCTTCACGTTTCAATGGGCGATTCGATGTTGGATTTTCTGAACAAAATGCTCCAACCAATCGGAGATTTATGGATATAATTTTATTTATTTTACTAGGCAAGTCAGTTAAGAACAAATTCTTATTTTCAATGACGGCCTAGGAACAGTGGGTTAACTGCCTGTTCAGGGGCAGAACAACAGATTTGTACCTTGTCAGCTCGGGGAATTGAACTTGCAACCTTTGGTTACTAGTCCAACGCTCTAACCACTAGGCTACCCTGCCGCCCCATAATAAATGACTTTTTCTAACAAAAGAACCATTGGATGTCTTCGTTGGACACTTGGGAAGACCTCAGCAGAAGTTCTTCAAAAGGTAAGGGATTTGTTTTCGCTGTGAAATGTGTTTTGTGTGAACCGCGATGGTTTATGAATTTATGAATTTCGCCGTAAAGCCTTTTTGAAATCTGACAACGCTGTGATATTGCCAAGAAGCAGAGCTTTTGATGACTATGCAACACTTGTATATTGATGAATGTTTAATAATTCAACTTTGGGATTTTGAATTTGGCGCCTTGCATTTCACCGGGTAGTGTCGGGAGTGGGGCGCTAGCGCATGGCAGTGCTTAAGGTGTCACTACAGACCTGGGTTTGATCCCAGGCTGTGTCCCAACTGGCCGTGACACCCATGAGGCGGTGCACAATTGGCCCAGAGTCGTCCGAATTAGGGGAGTGGTTGTCTGGATGGGATTTCCTTGTCCCATTGTGCTCTAGAGACTTCTTCTGGCGGGCTGGGTGCCTGCAAGATGCCTTCGGTTGCCAGCTGGACGGTGTTTCCTTCGACACGTTGGTGCGGTTGGCTTCCTGGTTAATTAAGCGGTGCGGCTTGGCAGGGTCGTGTTTCGGAGGATGCATGGCTCTCGACCTTCGCCTCTCCCGACGCTAGTCACCCACCCGAACCCTCCCCATCATGTTCAGGTTTTGCGGCCGTAGTCCGCACCTTTGGGGGGGCTGTCACGTCCTGGCCATAGATACATAGATAGCCCTCTGGGTTTTCTATGGTGGTTTTGGTCAGGACATGACTAGGGGGTTTATTGGGTTTTCTATGTTGTTTATTTCTATGTTTTGGTTTTGTATGGTCCATAGGGGAGTTTGTCGACTATTACATATCTTCTTGGATGCTTCATCATAAATAACAGCTCCTTGGGCTGTATTATCTCTCCATGCAGATTTTTTTTTGATAGACTAGAATGGTCTCTGGTCTGTCTTGGAACATATGGGACTTAAATCCAAATACTATATGCCAATCCCTCAGCCATAGTTATAACAGGAAATATCTGCTCTGCTCCATTCAGAATCACTAGAAGCAGCAGACATGGGGATCCAATTTCACCATTGCTATTCTTATTATCCATGAAAACCCTGGCTCACGCAATTCATCAATCGAAGGAAATAACACCAATTTGCCTAAAATCTAGTGATTATACACAGACGATATTTTGCTATACAGTTGAAGTCGGAAGTTTACATACACCAAATACATTTAAACATTTTTCACAATTCCTGACATTTAATCCTAGTAAAAATTTGATGTTTTAGGTTAGTTAGGATCACCACTTTAATTTAAGAATGTGAAATGTAAGAATAATAGTAGAGAGAATTATTTATTTCAGCTTTTCTTTCTTTCATCACATTCCCAGTGGGTCAGAAGTTTACATACGCTCAATTAGTATTTGGTAGCATTGCCTATAAAAGATAAATTCAGCTTAATCTCAAACTATGAAATGAATCTAACCAAATCAGCCCTACTGCCTCTCAAGACCCAATTGGAGGACTCCATCTCTATTTATGTAATCCCAATTTGGGAGTAGATATCCATCCTCAGATAAAACCACTGCCAGAAACTTTAACAGAACTCAATTAAATCTTACCTCCATTGATGGAATAATATCCAATTTGCTTTAACCGACTGAATATCTATTGTCAAAATGTAAATATTGCCATGGCTGAATTTCTGTAGTTCAATGCTTCCCTTGTCTCCCCCTTCTGGCTATTGGGATAAAAGACTGGTTTCAAAATGTATATGTCAAGGTAAACGATCCCAGATAAAATAAAAACAACTACAAAGAGGGAAAGAAGTAGAAGGACTATCCATACCAACCATTACATAGTATTTCACCCCATCCTAAAGACGTAGGAGGACTATCCATACCAAACATTACATAGTATTTCACCCCATCCTAAAGACGTAGGAGGACTATCCATACCAAANATTTCTGTAGTTCAATGCTTCCCTTGTCTCCCCCTTCTGGCTATTGGGATAAAAGACTGGTTTCAAAATGTATATGTCAAGGTAAACGATCCCAGATAAAATAAAAACAACTACAAAGAGGGAAAGAAGTAGAAGGACTATCCATACCAACCATTACATAGTATTTCACCCCATCCTAAAGACGTAGGAGGACTATCCATACCAAACATTACATAGCATTTCACCCCATCCTAAAGACGTAGGAGGACTATCCATACCAAACATTACATAGCATTTCACCCAATCCTAAAGACGTAGGAGGACTATCCATACCAAACATTACATAGTATTTCACCCAATCCTAAAGACGTAGGAGGACTATCCATACCAAACATTACATAGCATTTCACCCCATCCTAAAGACGTAGGAGGACTATCCATACCAAACATTACATAGTATTTCACCCCATCCTAAAGACGTAGAAGGACTATCCATACCAAACATTACATAGCATTTCACCCCATCCTAAAGACGTAGGAGGACTATCCATACCATACCATAGCAAAGGTACAGGACGGTAGGCAGGCTTCAGGGTCAGGGACAGGCAAATTTCAGTAATCCAGAGGTGGAGCAAAGGTACAGGGCGGCAAGCAGGCTCAGGGACGGGCAGAGTGGTCAGGCGGGCGGGTACAGGGTCCGGACAGGCAAGGGTCAAAAACCAGGAGGACGAGAAATAGAGAGACTGGAAAAAGCAGGAGCTGAGACAAACGCTGGTGAAATGTAAGGCGCCAAATTCAAAATCCAAAAGTAGAATTATTAAACATTCATCAATATACAAGTGTTGCATAGTCATCAAAAGCTCTGCTTCTTGGCAATATCACAGCGTTGTCAGATTTCAAAAAGGCTTTTCCCGCGAAAGCACAACATTTGATTGTTTGAGGATAGCACCTCCAATATTTATGCATTAGCATAAATTCATATCCAGCGCGGGTCACACAAAACCCATTATAATAGCTAAAAAATATCACTTACCTTTCGAAGAACTTCTGCTGAGGGCTTCTCAAGTGTCCAACGAAGACATCCAATGGTTCTTTTGTTAGAAAAAGTAATTTATTATATCCATAAACACATTCACTATGACTCACAACCCATTCACTGTGACTCACAACCCATTCACTATGACTCACAACCCATTCACTATGACTCACAACCCATTCACTGTGACTCACAACCCATTCACTGTGACTCACAACACATTCACTGTGACTCACAACCCATTCACTGTGACTCACAACCCATTCACTGTGACTCACAACCCATTCACTATGACTCACAACACATTCACTATGACTCACAACCCATTCACTATGACTCACAACCCATTCACTATGACTCACAACCCATTCACTGTGACTCACATCCCATTCACTATGACTCACAACCCATTCACTATGACTCACAACCCATTCACTATGACTCACAACCCATTCACTGTGACTCACAACCCATTCACTATGACTCACAACACATTCACTGTGACTCACAACCCATTCACTGTGACTCACAACATACATGTGATTAGCAGATGCTATTGTGGGTGTAGCAAAATGCTTGGACTTGTCTAGGTCCCAATTCGCTCTCCTTCTTCCCAAAGTGTGCACTTGTTCTCTTCCCTTCAATGATTTGAAAGGAAATGACTGTTATCAAAAACTCCCACTAGCCCATGCCTCCACCAATATAATGCTTTTAGATTTGTGGGAAGTAGTGAACGAGTGTACACTTCAGGAGAAAGGACATATTACTGGGACACACCTCTTAAGTTTCATTGAAAAAGAGGGGGTTGCACACAAAGTAAACAGACTCCAATATCTTCCTTTTGACATTTTTTATGTTTTTGTCTTTGGCAGTCATTCGTTCCACAAGGTGTTTCAAAATGAGCTCTCAATGTCAGCTGAGAGGTTCCAGACAAAATGTCTCTGTATTCTAGAGGCAATTCAGTTATTTCTGTGGGGAAAGCTTCCCACCCAAACTGAACATGTATGTGTCAAGTGCAAATCTCTCTCTGTAAAACCATACAGTTCTCGTAATCAGATATCATGTTCCCTATGTTTATATGGAACAGTTTCCTGGAGACTAGGAGAGGAGCTGAGTCAGTCTGTCTGTGTCTCTTTGTTGTGGAGAATAGGAAGGGAGCTGAGTCAGTCTGTATGTGTCTCTTTGTTGTGGAGAATAGGAAGGGAGCTGAGTCAGTCTGTCTGTGTCTCTGTTGTGGAGAATAGGAAGGGAGCTGAGTCAGTCTGTCTGTGTCTCTTTGTTGTGGAGAATAGGAAGGGAGCTGAGTCAGTCTGTCTGTGTCTCTTTGTTGTGGAGAATAGGAAGGGAGCTGAGTCAGTCTGCCTGTGTCTCTTTGTTAAGAAAACATGGCAGCCAGAGCCATGAGGATTCCTGAAAGCTGAGAGGGGAAAAGAGGGCATCACCCCAGAATGCAGAGCGGAGTGGTGATTCAGAAAGAGAGGGAGAGAAGAAGAGGAAGAAGGAGAGGGGTAGGGGTAAAGGGAGAGATTGAGGGGGAGATGGAGAGGGACGCGTGCCCGACTGAACTTCCTGTGGCAGGCTGATATATGGTTTCTCCAGCCCAGCCACACACTTTATCAACCTCTACTGTATCCCAGCCAGCAGCCTGACTCTATAGTGCACACTAACTTCTTCTGCCTCCAAGTGACAAGGCAGGGAGGAAATGGTCAAAGGAGCTCCTGAAACTTTAATCTCTTACAACTCAATAATTTAATATCTCGGCCGCTGCCCACTTCAAAGGAATTTCACCCCCTCTCCCTCACCCTCTCCCCTCATTTTCTCCCTCCTCTC
>QNTS01009306.1:30292-41942 GCA_003317085.1 Hucho hucho | reverse complement strand
GGTAGTAATCTAGTCTGTAGACTGATGATGTAGGGTAATGACGGTAGTAACTAGTCTGTAGACTGATGATGGTAGTAATCTAGTCTGTAGACTGATGATGTAGGGTGATGACAGTAGTAAACTAGTCTGTAGACTGATGATGTAGGGTGATGATGGTAGTAATCTAATCTGTAGACTGATGATGTAGGGTGATGACAGTAGTAAACTAGTGTGTAGACTGATGATGTAGGGTATTGATAGTAGTAATCTAGTCTGTGGTCTGATGATGTAGTTTGATGACAGTAGTAATCTATTCTGTAAACTGATGATGTAGGGTGATGACGGTAGTAATCTAGTCTGTAGACTGATGATGTAGACTGATGATGGTAGTAATCTAGTCTGTAGACTGATGATGTAGGCTGATGATGGTAGTAATCTAGTCTGTAGACTGATGATGTAGGCTGATGATGGTAGTAATCTAGTCTGTAGACTGATGATGTAGGATGATGACGGTAGTAATCTAGTCTGTAGACTGATGATGGTAGTAATCTAAGTCTGTAGACTGATGATGTAGGATGATGACGGTAGTAATCTAGCCTATAGACTGATGATGTAGGGTGATGACAGTAGTAATCTAGTCTGTAGACTGGTAATGGTAGTCTTACACCTACATGTTTTTCATCATGCCACATATTCAAGTGATAGCAGCTATTTCCAAGAAGAGGCTACTTGTAAAAACTGTGATATGTGGTTGTTTTTTCCTACTAACCTTAGTTGATTGGACTGACTGTAAGTCTCTCTGGAGAAGAGCGTCTGCTACAGTACATTACTAAAATGTAAATGTAGCAGACATGTTTATCATTACATCCAGATACAGCATTAAAAGCTTGTCCTCTTTAATCATCTGATTCCACATAGCAAATGAAAGGCATTTATTTACTTTGCAGTATTCTACAGGAATACCAGGTTGATGAAGGTATTACTGAAACAAGTTGTACTTTTATAGTTACTGACGTAGAAGTGCACTCACTGCCGGTATCCCAAATGGCACCCTATTCCCTATATAGTGCACTTGTCAGTAATAGTTCACTATTTAGGGAATAGGGAGGCATTTAGGACGTATAGATAGTTACTGACGTAAAGCACTGCACTCAGTGACAGGAGGAATTTTAAGACTTCCCTTGTCTTCTCTTGTCTTTCCCTGAAGTTGTTTTGAATTATCTTGTATCTTTCCAGTTCTCTGCTGAATATAGAACACATCATTTTGTCTATCAGTCATTCCTTAAAATGAACATATTCTCTTTCTCTCTCTCTCTTTCACTCTCTCTCTCTCTCTCTCTCTCTCTCTCTCTCTCTCTCTCTCTCTCTCTCTGTCTCTCTCCCCATTCTATTTTTATTCAGGCTTCTACATTTGACACCCCCAAAAAGGAAAAAAGGCCCCCAAGGAAATGGCGAGGTTCTAAAAACTACGGCAAAGATGTGAAAACAACACTGCAGGTACTGTAAAAGGAAACACAGTCAGTTGAAATGTTTGAATAGTTGACTTTTAAAAACCAACATTCATACATTCATGTGGGTTAAGCCTGACGGAGACCTTCGGGTCGAAATGTTGCACAATGAAACTGGGGGAACATTCATCAGTGTGTGGGTATCTGTTCTTTATTTCATGGATAGTTCACTTTATCTCACTTGCAACTTCTGGGCATCAAAAAGTGTGTGTTCATCCACTATTTTAAAAATGGCAGATACATTTCTGTTTGTCTGCTTCCTGTTCCTGTTCCATCCCAGGTTCCCAGTTGCATCTCTTCTGGCTCCGTCCGTCTCCACGCCTCCAACCCCAACCTCTCTACTGCAGCCCTGGGGACTGCGAAGGCCTACCCTGAACCTCCCTATATGGACTCTCCTATAGACGTAGCCAAGCTACAGGAGGACTTCTGTCGCGTCGCTAACAACCGTCAGTACTCTCTCTCTCTCTGTCACCAACAACCAATAACTCCCAATAGGAGATAGCGTCGCTAACAACCGTCAGTACTCTCTCTGGCACCAACAACCAATAGCTCCCAATAGGAGATAACATCGCTAACAACCGTCAGTACTCTCTCTGTCACCAACAACCAATAGCTCCCAATAGGAGATAGCATCGCTAACAACCGTCAGTACTCTCTCTGTCACCAACAACCAATAGCTCCCAATAGGAGATAGCGTCGCTAACAACCGTCAGTACTCACTCTGTCACCAACAACCAATAGCTCCCAATAGGAGATAGCGTCGCTAACAACCGTCAGTACTCACTCTGTCACCAACAACCAATAGCTCCCAATAGGAGATAGCGTCGCTAACAACCGTCAGTACTCTCTCTGTCACCAACAACCAATAGCTCCCAATAGGAGATTTCATCTGTCATCTTTATTCGGATCCCCATTAGCTGACGCCATGACGACAGCTTGTCTTCCTGGGATCCTAAACACAACAACCCAGCGACGTAACAGACATGAGAATGTCCTCTGTCACGGACACCCAATAGATCCTAGTTGGAGATGCTTTGTTTTTCATTTAATATGCCCCCACTCACATTTTGTGTAATAGCATTATATACACTAGATGGCCAAAAGTATGTGGACACCCACATACGCTTGTGGCTGAATGGAAGCATGTCCCCGCAGCAATGTTCCAACATCTAGTGGAAAGCCTTCCCAGTAGAATGAGATGTGCGACGAGCCATGTGTATGTAATTTTCCAAGACCGTCAGGTTGACAATTTAAAATGGGTTAAAATAGGCGATGGGCGGTGTCGACTCATCTCCCTGAATTACATATTAACATTGTCTAAGAATGCTAATATGAAAATAGCCCATTGAACAGAGATGAGGCGGAGAGGTGCTGATTGGCTCTGAAGCATTCCATTAGCAGTTATTACAGCAGGTCATCAGTGGTGTAATCATAGTGTGCAACAGGGCAGCAGGCTTCTGGCATGCTAATAGAAACTCTGTGCCATAACACAACTGATAGAGAGTGTTGATGTGAATGACAGGAGGGCAGTGATAACCTCTGCCCCCCTCACTCTCTGCCCCCCTCACTCGCTCTCTCTCTCTCTCAGTGCATGCCACCATGAAGTCAGCCCTGAGCGCTCTCACCTCTGAGAAGGAGAAGTTAAAACAGGTGCTGGACCACCAAGACACATGCCCCCCTACCTCCCCAGGGATTATGGGTCTGAAGAACGCTCTGTCCTCGGTAAGATCCCCTCCCACACCTCTCACTCTGTCACTGCACTGTAGATCTTCAGTCAGGGAGAATAGGCGTGTCTCTCCTTTTGACTTGCTATTGTACCCTGGTGGCCAGTTATCAGGGTGAATACTGACGCCACACCACTGTCTGCTGACAAGCCTGTTACGGGGGATTACTGGCTGTGTGGTGTACCCACCTGAACACACACAGTTATCAGGGTGAATACTGACGCCACAGGGTGAATACTCCCTCCCTCCTTCCTTCCTTCCTTCCTTTATTTCTTTCTTTCCTTCCTTCCTTCCTTCCTTCCTTCCTTCCTTCCTTCCTTCCTTCCTTCCTTCCCCAGTTTATATTGTGGGTTTTAACAAGGCTACATGATGGTGTTTTATATGTTTCAACCTCTGGGTTATTTATACTGCGACTCAGAGGACTACCAAAGCAGGAAGTAAAAGTAGGAAGTCAAAGCAGGATTCAACTCAACTGGCAATAGAAAATATTAGAAGGGCCGTCAAACGTTCAGGCTGCTACACAGACTCTATGGTGTCTCTGGTCTAGAGATTCCAGTAAAGCTGTGTTTTTAAACTCTAAATGGTAAATGAGTGAGAAATAGATGTCATTGTTGCAATAGTTTGTGAGTGGGCAACATATATTTCAATCTGAAATTGACATGTTGAATTATTTTGCCGTATAAAATGATTGTT
The DNA here is from genome assembly GCA_003317085.1 of Hucho hucho. Classification (NCBI taxonomy): domain Eukaryota; kingdom Metazoa; phylum Chordata; class Actinopteri; order Salmoniformes; family Salmonidae; genus Hucho; species Hucho hucho. The sequence continues at coordinate 38,038 of QNTS01009306.1, read as the reverse complement.
TGTTTCCCTAATGTGGACAGTTTGTGTTACTACCTTACACAAGCTTGCATTTTCACCCCATAAAATTGAGTGGAATTACACATCCTTTTTATCTCAGATTGGTGATGTTAGTATAAAAGTGTATAGTCATCACGATGACAAGATTGATTGGTTGAAATGGATCAATATCTTTGGTTTTGTACCGTAGCAACTTCCTTCAAACTGCACATTAAAAAGGTATCCAAGAGTTCATCTGACTCTGGGGAAGTAGATAAAGGGCTTCATTACCAATATCCGGAAGTATCCTTTTAAGTTAACTAACTGAAAAGTGGTTTGTTCCCTTTTTCGTGTTGGCAGCTTCCAAAAAAATCAACATCCCGACCTTCTAAAATATAGATATAAGCCTTATGCAAGTTCTCATCTAGTCAACCATATACAGTGGGGCAAAAAAGTATTTAGTCAGCCACCAATTGTGCAAGTTCTCCAACTTAAAAAGATGAGAGAGGCCTGTAATTTTCATCATAGGTACACTTCAACTATGACAGACGAAATGAGAAAAAGAAATCCAGAAAATCACATTGTAGGATTTTTAATTTATTTATTTGCAAATATTATTCTAACCAGTGATGTACTCATTATTCCCAGATTGTGATGTTTGTGCTGTGTTAGTTTTAACAGGACGTGCAACCTCATCTCCCCCCCCTCGCGCAGTTGATTTCAACGTTATATCGATATGAGTGATTGACAAATAAGAGTTGCGTTTCTCTTTCCGTTTTGGAGACCCCCAACTCAAACGGCATCAGTCCTAAATGTAGCTGACGGTCTTCTGCTGGTTGTTCTCTAACCAGTGATGTACAAAATATCTCCAGTTTCCATGTGTTTTTTAGTTGTGTTAGTTTCAACAGCGCGTACAACCTGATTTCCCCCCTAATCGATATCAGTGATTTATTGCCACTTGTCAAAACGTCAGGGTTTTTGGTGCATGTGCAGTTTATAAAATATACTCGTAATTTGATAACCATTGTTGCATATGTATGGTAGATAGTACATTCTATGTTTACGTTTTCATTATATCCCAAACTGTTTCTGCATATTGGTTATTGATTTGGATACGTTAAAACTGTGTTTTGACTGGTCTATTTATCAAAATGTCTTGTCAACCGGAAGCAGCGACAGCATAATTGTCGACGTAATTTTTAGGAATATAAATTTACTTTCAGAATTTATTTCCAATGGTATTGTACTTAATCAGGTGAAAACTGCTGAGATGTATATATTTTGATTATATACCAGAAATCACCTAAATGGGTTTGCCCTGCCTAGCATTGAGCCACATCAGTTAACCTCATTTGAATGAACATTCAACATTGCCAAGGGAATTATTGCATCACAATAGCAGGTAGCCATTGCGAGTACCCATGAGGTTACCAGTCAACTTGACCCTTTGCTAAGCCCCGCCCCATACTTTTGAGCAACCAATCGCAGCGCTCCAATGGATAGCAACTGTCGTCGAGTCCCGACTCCTCGGACAAGCTCACGTTGAGAGTTTTCTTTAAAAAATAAATGGCAAAATAGCAAAATAATTTAACAGTGCACCAGGAGTACTTGCTACTGTGATTCCTGAAATGCAAAGCCTGTTAATTAAGTATTTTTCTAATAAGAAATTATACTTTTGTTACATTGTTTGCTAGCTCAGCTGATTAGCTAGCTAGCTCTCAGTCTCATTGACCACGAACCGTTGTGTCAAGCTAAAATAACACATCTACAGGATTATCAACTCAACCTGAACCTGCCACCTATAGCACTCAGTTATTCCTTGTTATGAATCCTCCAGACCTGATGGATGCCGCTCTGCCTTACCACTGAGCTAGTTTACAGCTAGGAACTGTTCCTCAGCCTCAACATTAAGGCCCTACAGTAAAGTGGGCTATCCTCAGAGCCTAGTGTCTATGCTGCCTCACTCCTGTTCCACCTGGCGCCTTCTCAGGATCGTCCAGGCCAGAGATTCCACCGTAGACCACAAACGATAAGAGGCCCCTATTTCCTGTGGTGACTCCGCTCCACCTATGACTCCTTCCCAATGCACTCAGTGCTACTAGTCTAGCCTCAAGGGCCCGTTACTTCAGTAACTCAGATTCCCAATTGACTAATAAACCAGATGCTTCGATTTAAAACCTAGAGTTAAACAACATGCACTTGTATGACTCCTTGATGACACAGGTTTCAGAACAATAAAGCAAGTTTATTAAAAATTCCCAAAACAGGCATAAAAATCCCAGCTCAATCCATCAATAAATCAATCCATATCACAAATCAATAATCACACAAGCAATTATTATAAGCTAAAATGCACCATGGATTAGATACCTCCAGCGCCCTTATCTAAATCCCTATGAGAAGCACAGCATTTAATAACAAGAAGCATGGTCTCTGACCTTCTACAACTACTGTATAAACAGAATTTTGTCGCCCCCCTCAGGATGATCAGTCCTTTTATTTCTTTTTTATTTTATTTAACCTTTATTTAACTAGGCAAGTCAGTTGGGGATTCAAAGCTCTAACAGCTAAAACTTTTATCAATAAGGTAACCTTAATGATTCCTTCTAGAATGTTACTTTAACACTCAATGGTAAAAAATCTAAGTATGATAAAAATCTAAGTATATATGCTAAAAAGCTACAGCAAAGCCAAAAGATGTCATCCTGACAAAAACTTCCAGCCTCTTTTATATCCTAATCCTTGTCCTACACTCTTAAAAAAAATTGTTCCAAAAGTGTTCTTCGGCTGTCCCCATAGGAGAACCCTTTTTGGTTCCAGGTAGAACCCTCTGTGGAAAGGGTTCTTCATGGAACCCAAAAGAGTTCTACCTGGAACCAAACTTTTATTTTAAAGGGTTCTCCTATGGGGACAGCTGAAGAAACATTTTAGGTTCAAGAGAGCACATTTTTTCTAAGAGTGTAATTACGTATTTATGGTTAACACTTCCATCTGTGGCCATAGCAACGCCCCTCTGGTCTTGTGGTTTTGCTGACGCCTCTGCAAAATATATATTGTACCAGTCAAAAGTTTGGACACACCTACTCATTCAAGGGTGGTTAGTTTGAAGAATCTGAAATATAAAATATATTTTGATTTGTTTAACACTATTTTGGTTACTACATGATTCCATATGTGTTATATCATGTCTTCACTATTATTCTACAATGTGGAAAATAGTAAAAATAAAGAACAACCCTGGAATGAGTAGGTGTGTCCACACTTTAGACTGGTACTGTACATGTTTAAAAAATACATACAGTAGCAGTCCCCTAACCCTACCACCCCTCCTCTATTTGAAGTAAACTAATGGACAACAACACTTAGGCTTCTACTTCCAGCTTATACATACTATATAGATTTTACTGATACAGTATATTTTACATTAGTTGTGTTTTTTTAGTTTTTTTGTCCCTCTACAAAATCTTGCACCTGCATCTGCAATCCCGCTCTTAACCTTTAAAGGGGATTTTTGAGTCTTAAAGGGGCTTTTTTCAGTCAACCACTAACCACACATTTTTCCTTACCGTTTCTTAAAGCACAGGCTCCTCCCTGCCCCACGCTCAAGCGAGCGGTGACGCAAGTAGTCCCTAACCCCCGAAGATAGTGTGGGTTCCAATACCAAATGATATGAGCATTATCTCATAATGATCCGAGTCCCCTATCACTATGGTTACCTGACTCCTCCTTTTAGGTCTCTCCTAACTAGTCTGACCTGGGGATATTCTAGTACCCTTAATGTACGTCTGGTTAAACATCATCACTACTAGTTTTAAACATTAGCATTTCTTATTTCCTACAAATCAACCTTTAATATTCTAATTTCACTCAATTCTAATATCATTCTAACTTAACTTCAGTTACATCTTAGCCGTTCAACATCCCATCATCATAACATTTCATCATCATAACATTTCACTGTGAATCTCCTACAGGCTCCAAGGCCTTGTCCTCCAAGCCTAATATCTCATCATCATTATAGCATTTCATCATTATAACATTTCATCATCATAACATTTCTCTGTGAATCTCCTACAGGCTCCAAGGCCTTGTCCTCCAAGCCTAATAGACATAGTACTAATATACCTGAAAACAAACTAACATCTCATCCTGAACCATTTTGCTATATAACTTCAGCCACCTTTTAACATTTGCCCAACATTTTCAACATTTAACATTCAATGTATTTAGCATTTAACATTCTATTATCATTTTAATCAGTTCCGGTCCCAATTCTTTTCTTCTTCTTTTCCTTCTTTTATAGTCAACGTCCATTATTTCTCTCAATGTTCATCCTCCTCTGTGCTCCGTTTGTGAGTTTAAGTGAAACTTCTTCATGGGTGTGTGTGTGATTAGGGCTTTCCTGTCAGCACATCCTGCCCACGCTCTCTGCTTACTAAAAATGACTCTGAAAACTAGGCCTCTGACGCTAGCTAGCTAGCCCCTTAATATAACTTGTTTTCTCTAGATGTACTGAATGTTAGCTAGCTAGCCCCTTAATACAACTTGTTTTCTCTAGATGTACTGAATGTTAGCTAGCTAGTGCCTTAATAAAACTTATTTTCTCTAGATGTTATGAATGTTAGCTAGCTAGCCCCTTAATACATCTTGTTTTCACTAGATGTACTGAATGTTAGCTAGCTAGCGCCTTAATAAAACTTATTTTCTCTAGATGTTATGAATGTTAGCTAGCTAGCCCCTTAATACATCTTGTTTTCTCTAGATGTATGTTAGCTAGCTAAGTCAGCAATGTTATGAAAACAAAAATCTTGCATCTGCTGTCAACATCAGGATACGATTTGAGAGCACTAGTTAGCTCCAAAAGTGGTGATAGCTTTGACTGCATGTTGACTGTGAATTCAGAGACATTCAGTAGCCAGGACAAACATTATTTTCACTATTTAACCAATATCATCAAAATCAATCAATCATAGCACGTTTTTTGGCTCATTCAGTAGTTTTTACCTGATACAGTAGAATCCTGTTGAAAAAATTATGTTAAAAGTACAATTTATATTCCTAAAACATACATTGAAAATTATACTGTTGCTGCTTCCTGTTGTCATGGCTTTTTGATTCATGGCCGAGTTTTAGATGTCCAAATTCATAATAAATATGTTATTCTTTTGTATATATTTTCTGGTAATAGTTCACTAAATTTTATGCAAGGTACTGGCCGCCTGCTCGTCTATTTTCTTGGATAATCAACATGCTGAAATAAGTCCTGATATTTTGAAGATCAATACATAAAAGTTACTCCCAACACACACGTGTCACACTTGTGTTCAGTTTACTTGTGTTTTGCTAAATTAGTGCCTTATAAACTGCTCACGCGCCAATATTTACCAAGCTGTCACTCAAGACACAAATTGATTAGCTTGTTCTACTGTAATCAGTAGCTTGCGCAAATGAATCACTCACGTTGATATTGAATTGAAATCAATGGAACTGGGACAATAACAGCGGCAACATTGCACCGTTTGCGCTCTTCTAACAGACAAACCTCAAGGAACTTTGGTATACTACATCTACCTGACGTTAGATGACAACCAGTCATGGCCGTAGTATACTGTATGAAGCACACTCACAGATTGTTATAACAATGACATATATTTCTCACTATCTTTAACCATGGAGAGAGTTAAAACATGCTCCTAAACACAATTTAACCATGCGCTCTAGACTAGTTTCCATAGTGACTGTGCAGCAGCCTGAACATTTGACTTCCCTACATTCAGTGGCTAGCTACACTATGAAAATAATTGTAATGACAGTCCACCACAACATACCCAAGAGTTTCCTGATTAGCAAGGGTTAGTCTGTGTTTCATTTCATTGTGTATTAGAAACAGTTTGAGATCTTTGTGAGGGGATTTCGCCAGTGGTTGAATGGGGAATTGGGCTTCCTGGGAAAATGTTGTCTGAGGTTGCAACAGCAAACAGGGGGGGCGGGGCTTAGAGAGTTAGTGGGTCCAAGCCCATTCTATTCATTCTATTTCTTTGTGTGCTGCTGCTGCGGGGGGCATTGCCTAGGCAACCGAAGACTGGTTTTGCTACAACACCTGGCTTGTTTCAGCAACACCTGGCTTGTTGCATCACGTTATCGCAGAAACGGACAACAGTGCCCAGTCGTCCCGTCTTCAGTCAGCTGTTCTTTACATGTTTTTTAAACGGTTATGACGGTTATTTAATTTATTCATGATGGTCTTCATCCATAACCTCCAGCCCTAATGGCATATCAATGTCTGGAAGTGACATTTTATTTTGTTCGATGTCTTGCCTGTCTAAGTCACTCTTGAAAGACACCTCTGTTCTTAACCACTCCTACTACTGATGAGGCAGATCTCATCTTGTTTGGGTCTTCTCAGAGCTTATTGGGGAGATATTTCTAGGCACCTCATCACATCTTCCCAACAGCTCTGTGTTCATACAGCACGTTTTCAGTACATGATGAATCCATTGACGTGATCTATAAGTGGTTGGCTGTATTTGTGCAGAATCACATTTCAAACATTTACATTTTTGAATTGGCAGAAACACAAGTAATGCGGAAAATGCTTGATAGAAAAGAAAAAAAGCATGAAATATACCATGTTGATTGGTGTTTTGGTGTCCCCAGGGTCATATTCACTATGCACCAAACAGAAGATAACAGACTGCAACACGGAGGGATGTGTCCAATAACAAAACTCCTTTTTCATTTTTCTGTTGCAAAAGATTTTGCTACAGTGTGCACTAATGAATACGTCCCAGCATTGTGTGTGTGTGGCTGTGTGCTGAAACAGAACACTGGTTGTTTGTTGTTCCATCCAGGCTATAGCCCAGAACTCTGAACTGAGAGAGCGGCTGAGCAACATTCACGCTGAGTCCCGCTGCGTCCCAGAACCCTCCACTGGGCTCATAAACCTCTCTGGTCCCCTACAGGTGGGTGTGGGACTGGCATGATGACATGCATGATGACACACCCTCCCTCCCACATCAGAATCCTCAGGTTTACAAAATTCCACTAACTGGTCAGAGAATTCCGGATTCCAGAGAATTCTGGATTTTATGCTTATTCCCTCCTAAAAGTAGGAATCTAAACCGTGATTTCTGGAAAAACCTGGGAACTTTGGGAAAGTTACCAGAATTGTGCAACCCTAATCATCATCATTGGCATTATTATCTAGTGAGAACAGACTATATGATTATAATAACATTCCACACATGTTATAATCTGCTGGCCTTAGTCCCAATACAACAGGTGTTGTCCCACTCACTGCTTGTTTAGCCCCTCTGTAATGATGAGTGGTTATCATCACACCATCTCCTTAGTTGTTACAGAGTAGCAGGTTCAGCAGGCTTTTCTACTCCTAACTCTTACAATATGGAGGCTTAGTGTTGACAGCTCCAACTCCTACTTATCAAGCTGAGTGTTGAGACAACCGCTGATTAGAAGATGAGACTGAAGGGATTGTTAGTTAGGTGTTTGGGTGTAAACTGTAAACACCTCTCCTTCTGTTCAGAGTCAGTTGTTATCCTCAGGAGCTCACACGCACACACAAACAGTGAATCAGAGTCCGTTGGTATCCTCAGGGAGCTCACACGCACACACAAACAGTGAATCAGAGTCCGTTGGTATCCTCAGGGAGCTCACTGTTGTGTTTATTTAATCACATCTGATGATAGGGTACAACCTGATCCTGTTAATCACATCCCTGGATGCTTCCAGTACACACACGCACGCACGCAC
>QNTS01009303.1:0-27221 GCA_003317085.1 Hucho hucho | reverse complement strand
TGAGCCTTGGGGTACTCCCTTGGTGACAGGCAGTGGCTGATATAGCAGATTGTCTGACTTTATGCACTCTTTGAGAGAGGTAGTTAGCAAACCAGACCAAAGACCCCTCAGAGACACCAATACTCCTTAGCCAGCCCACAAGAATGGAATGGTCTACCGTATCAAAAGCTTTGGCCATGTCAATAAAAATATCAGCACAACATTGCTTAGAATCAAGGGCAATGGTGACATCATTGAGGACCTTTAAGGTTGCAGTGACACATCCATAACCTGAGCGGAAACCAGATTGCATACCAGAGAGAATACTATAGACATCAAGAAAGTCAGTCAGTTGATTATTGACAAGTTTTTCCAACACTTTAGATAAACAGGGCAAAATAGAAATAGGCCTATAACAGAGGATCAGCTTGATCTCCCCCTTTAAATAAAGGACGAACCGTGGCTGCCTTCCAAGCAATGGGAACCTCCCCAGAGAGGGGAGACAGGTTAAAAAGGTCAGAGATAGGCTTGGCAATTATAGGGGCAGCAACCTTAAAGAAGAAAGGGTCTAAACCATCTGACCCAGATGTACCTCGGACTCAGTGATCGCCTGCAGGGAGAAACTTTGTAGCGGGGCAGGGGGAAAAGAGGGAGGAGCCTAGGGGCTAGTCGCATTAGAAGGAGTGGGAGATGAGGAAATGTTGGACAGGCAAGGAGGCATGGCTGAGTCCAATAGGAATCCTGACTTAATGAAGTGGTGATTAAGGCTCAGCCATGTGCTTCTTGTCAGTAACAACCACATCATCAACATTAAGGGACATGGGCAGCTGTGAGGAGGAGATTTTATTCTCCAGGTCTTTAACCGTTTTCCAGAACTTCTTGGGGTTAGACCCACAGAGAGAGAACAGCTCCTTAAAGTAACTAACTTTGGCCTTCCGGATAGTCTGAGTGCACTTATTTCTCATTTGCCTGAATGAGAGCCAGTCCGCCTGAGCATGCGTGTGCCGAGCCTTTTGCCAAATGCAATTCTTGAGGTGGAGTAACTCTGCAAGATCACGGTCAAACCAGGGGCTGAACCTGTTTTAATTCTCATTTTCATTATGGGGGTGTGTTTGTTAACAATATTACTGAAAATATCAAAAAAGAAGGTCTAAGCATCTTCGAAAGAGGGGATCAAGCTGATTCTATACCAATTTACACTGTTCACAACGTTGACATCATCAAACCGCTCGTCCACACAATGCCATACACGCTGTCTGCCATCTGCCCAGTACAGTTGAAACTGGCATTCATCCGTGATGAGCACACTTCTCCACTGTGCCAGTGGCCATAAAAGGTGAACATTTGCTCACTGAAGTTGGTTATGACGCGGAACTGCAGTCAGGTCAAGACCCTGCTGAGGACAACAAGCACGCAGATGAGCTTCCCTGAGACGGTTTCTGACAGTTTGTGCAGAAATTATTTGGTTGTGCAAACCCACAGTTTCATCAGCTGTCCGGGTGGCTGTTCTCAAATCATCACGTAGGTGAAGAAGCTGGAAGTTAAGGTCCTGTGCTGGCATGGTTACACGTAGTCTGCGGTTGTGAGGCCATTGGACGTACTGCCAAATTCTCTAAAACGATATTGGAGGCGGCTTATGGTAGAGATGTCCCTGATTGAGTCTGTAATACCAACGTGTTTCAAGCAGACCACCATAGTCCCTGTGCCCAAGAACACAAAGACAACCTGCCTAAATGACTACAGACCCGTAGCACTCACATCCGTAGCCATGAAGTGCTTTGAAAGGTTGGTAATGGCTCACATCAACACCATTATTCCAGAAACCCTAGACCCACTCCAATTTGCATACCGCCCAAACAGATCCACAGATGATGCAATCTCTATTGCACTCCACACTGCCCTTTCCCACCTGGACAAAAGGAACACTTATGTGAGAATGCTATTCATTGACTACAGCTCAGCATTCAACACCATAGTACCCTCAAAGCTCATCACTAAGCTAAGGATCCTGGGACTAAACACCTCCCTCTGCAACTGGATCCTGGACTCCCTGACGGGCTGCGCCCAGGTGGTGAGGGTAGGTAGCAACACATCTGCCACGCTGATCCTCAACACTGGAGCTCCCCAGGGGTGCGTGCTCAGTCCCCTCCTGTACTCCCTGTTCACCCACGACTGCATGCCCAGGCACGACTCCAACACCATCATTAAGTTTGCAGACAACACAACAGTGGTAGGCCTGATCACCGACAACGACGAGACTATAGGGAGGAGGTCAGAGACCTGGCCGGGTGGTGCCAGAATAACAACCTATCCCTCAACGTAACCAAGACTAAGGAGATGATTGTGGACTACAGGAAAAGGAGTACCGAGCACACCCCCATTCTCATCGACGGGGCTGTAGTGGAGCAGGTTGAGAGCTTCAAGTTCCTTGGTGTCCACATCAACAACAAACTAGAATGGTCCAAACACACCAAGACAGTCGTGAAGAGGGCACGACAAAGCCTATTCCCCTTCAGGAAGCTAAAAAGATTTGGCATGGGTCCTGAGATCCTCAAAAGGTTCTACAGCTGCAACATCGAGAGCATCCTGACTGGTTGCATCACTGCCTGGTAGGGCAATTGCTCGGCCTCTGACCGCAAGGCACAACAGATGGTAGTGCGTACGGCCCAGTACATCACTGGGGCTAAGCTGCCTGCCATCCAGGACCTCTACACCAGACGGTGTCAGAGGAAGGCCCTAAAAATGGTCAAAGACCCCAGCCACCCCAGTCATAGACTGTTCTTTCTACTACCGCATGGCAAGCGGTACCGGAGTGCCAAGTCTAGGACAAAAAGGCTTCTCAACAGTTTTTACCCTCAAGCCATAAGACTCCTGAACAGGTAATCAAATGGCTACCCGGACTATTTGCATTGTGTGCCCCCCCCCCCCCAACCCCTCTTTTTACACTGCTGCTACTCTCTGTTTACCATATATGCATAGTCACTTTAACTATACATTCATGTACATACTACCTCAATTGGGCCGACCACCCAGTGCTCCCGCACATTGGCTAACCGGGCTATCTATCTGCATTGTGTCCCAACACCCACCACCCGCCAACCCCTCTTTTACGCTACTGCTACTCTCTGTTCATCATATATGCATAGTCACTTTAACCATAGCTACATGTACATACTACCTCAATCAGCCTGACTAACCAGTGTATGTAGCCTCACTACCTTTATAGCCTCGCTATTGTATATAGCCTCGCTACTGTATATAGCCTGTCTTTTTACTGTTGTTTTATTTCTTTACTTACCTATTGTTCACCTAATACCTTTTTGCATTGTTGGTTAGAGTCTGTAAGTAAGCATTTCACTGTAAGGTCTACACCTGTTGTATTCGGTGCATGTGACAAATAAACTTTGATTTGATTTGATATTAACATTCAATTTTCTGGCAACAGCTCTGTTGGACATTCCTGCAGTCAGCATGCCAATTGCACGCTCCCTCAAAACTTGAGACTTCTGTGGCATTGTGTTGTGTGATCAAAATGAACATTTTAGAGTGGCCTTTTATTGTCCCCAGTACAAGGTGCACCTGTGCAATGATCATGCTGTTTAATGAGCTTCTTGAGATGCCACACCTGTCAGGTGGATATTTTATCTTGGCAAAGGACAAATGCTCACTAACAGGGATGGAAACAGATTTGTGTACAAAATTTGAGAGAAATAATATTTTGTGTGTACGGAAAATGTCTGGGATCTTTTATTTCAGTTCCTGAAACATGGGACCAACACTTTACATGTTGCATTTATATTTCTGTTCAGTATAGATGGTCATCCTACCAGAACCTTTGATTCTTATTCCACGTCTATGATGGCAGAATTATAATACAGTCTTTTGATATGAGTGAGTCTGATCAGCTCCCATGAATAACAATTACTGGCTGTTTAGAATGCCAACTGAACTGAATATCCATGTTGGTCTTGTTTTATCAATCATTGCATACGAAATGCCTGTCTCCTAGACCCCTGTATCGATTTTGGAGACATGTATTTTTACATAATCTGTATGTCCATGATGTGCACTTAATTCAGATCTCAACTATGCAGAGGCACAACATGATGGCAGTAAGTGACATCATTTGACATTTGCCCAAAATGGCCATAGCATGAAGAAGCCTGTGTCTGGCTGCTGTCTTCGGCTTGCTTCCGGAGAAGAAGCCCCCCCCCCCTCTTGAGCACAGATCAAGGAGTAGTGTTGCTTGGAGGAACAGGGGAGCAGGGAGACATAGGAATGCAGGAGCCTCAAGGAAAGGAGGGGCAATTAATTCTACAACATCCCTATAAGTGTTTTTTCTCCCTGTAGACATTTTGGGTTTCTTTTGTTTCCACTTTCTCCTTCAGTCTTGAGCTACAGTTCAGTTGTTAAGACAACCAGAATGAATGGCTGGCGACTTGTTAGTTTGTAATTCCTGTCTGTCCTCATGTAAGGGCCAGTGTAACAGGGCACCACCACACATGCAAACACACAAACAAACGGGGGTATTACAGACACACACACCTCATCATGGACACACACTCACACACACATATGCTCTGCAGCCTCTGACGTTCAATAGCTGTCTGTCTCCGTCTGTCTCACTCTACTTTATTATATATAGAATGAAAGTGCTTTTTGGCGGTATTTGAATGAGAGTGAAAATACCCTATTCAGCTTCTATGACCCTTTATTAACACGCGTCTCTAGAGCTGCACAAAGCCCCTCGAATGGAGGAGGTCTCGTGCTCAGGTATGATGTCCCCTTTCATTCCCCGTGCTCGCCACTCATTGGCTCCCCGGCGCTGAGGGGCTTTTGTTCTTCCCCAGCCCACTCCCCTCTCTGTCTGAGCGAGTGAATGGAAATACGCACAGATGTGTGGCGCTGTTCAAACTTCTCCTGCGCTGTCGCGCAACGGCCAGGCTAGTCTGTGTGTGGTGTCCTCTAACTGGTGGTTAAAAAGATGCGATAGCCTATCCACCTGCAGATGCCACTCTAGCCGGCGGTCTATTGCGGTGGTTCACCGGTGACCAGTCCAAGGGTAGTAGCTGTTCTCGAGGTGCAGACGGCAGCCGGGAAAGCAGCTGTTCTTTTCTGGAGGCGAGACCTTGATCCCCGGCGTCATGGAATGGATGATGCAGCTCAGTGAACCCACATTCCCTTCACTATCGTATCTCAACTCGTCTGCAGTCTAAAAATTACAGAGGCTGAAGGAGTTTATTTTTTAATTAAGGTTAGGGTAGGTAGCCTGTGCGGTTTATCACTAGGCTATATTGCACCTTCTTTCAACTGCTCGCTATGGTTATGGAGATCTATACTGGTAGGATATGATTAATTTGTTCAGGATGAATTTTCAAGTTTTATTTAGCCTACCACTTAGGCCTATGTAGCTTTTACAAATCACATGTTGATCTATTAAAGGTGAACTGATGTGTGATTTTGTTGATCTAGAATAAAACATATATTTTGTCATTTGTTTCATAACAAGCATACGGCTTGGATCCAAGGACCACTGTCGATGTTTCTTATTTTATTTAAAGAAAAATATAATGATGATGCTAGGCATAATTTGATTTCATAGTCCTTGTGAGAGCTTAATTCTTGATCTGATTCAATGGTGAATATATGCCATTGCATTTTCTCTCGAGAAAGGGGGCTGAGGGCAACGGGGCCACCAGAGGCAGTCACAGACAGCGAGAGTTAAAGCAATTACTACTTTCACCTGCAAACGGCCAGAAATCTCGGAGAACGCGTCAATTTACGACAGGACAACAGGTGCCTCTTTGCGCACCACAACGGACACAGAACTGGCATTACGCAGCGGGGTAGGAGTGAGAGAAGACACCGTTTCCTCTTACCTGGTGTGAAAACGGAAAATGTTATACATGCTTGGGCTTTTGATAAAAAATATAAAAAGGTGTTGAATGAAACTCTCAGCCCGCTCTGAAGTGGATTCATCTACACCTGTACCTTTCCTTACCACTAGGTGCAACGCGGCACCATACCTTCTAAAATAGTGTAGTTACTACACCACTCCTGTATGTGTGTTTGTGTAGCTGTAGCCTGTGTGTAAGTTATGAGTATGGGTAGTTTATAGTCTGCTCAGAGTGCCCACTGCACTGTATGGCTTTTTATTCCTATCTGACTGCGTTGAGGGTTCATATAGGGATGGAAGCCATGCAGTGCGCTGGGCTCATATCACGCAGGACCACAGAAGAGGACCACGGAGACAATCCCCCCAGTGCTCACTCTCCCATCAACTTCCTCTCCCCTCCCCATGATGATCTGTCTCCGACTGCATCAAGACTGTCTGGAAATGTGTCTCTCTTATCAGTTCACAGACAGCTCCCCGAAGTGACATAATACCTCCAGGCTCCATCATCACCCAGATGTACATCCACAACAAGAAAACATTGTGTGTGTTTGTCCATGATGAGGTGTGTGTATGTGTGTGTCTGTAATGTGCCACCTTCCCCCATGCCACCTTATCAAATACAGAGCTACATGTTTATATATCCCCCTATGCAGCTTGTTATGGTCTAATCTCACATGTTGATTTTGAAAGATGATTGTGGTTTGGCCAATGTACAATCACAACAATATCAGTCACTGACAAGTAAAGTGAATAGATGACATAGTGATGTCATACTGAGATATATAGAGTGATATTGAAGGGGTGAGAGGGTGGTGCATCTAGCTGTTTTATAGAACAAGTGTCAAGAGTGATGACATTTACCCCTTCCTGTGCCCTCACACACACATATCATTGGAGTCAAACAGTTTATCTCGCCTTTGGATTTTCCTGGTGCAGACCATAAATGCAAAAACCTTTGTGCCAGTTAGCACAATACTACCACCCCCAGTAATGCACAGTGCACTGCATTTTACACTTAGTTGTTCTTATCACAGAGTTTGTAAAATCACCACTACATACTACAATAATGTGCACTGAGTGAACTGATCAAATAACAGATATACCTACACAAGTCTGAAACTTGTAGCCTACTAACCACTAGTACCCTAAGGCCTCTATGGGTAGGCTTATTGGTCGGTCTCCCAGATACAGTGTCCCCCCCACCCAGTCTGTCCCCAAAATAAACTCAGATCAGAACACAACCAAAAGTAATATATGGACTATTTTACAACTATTTTACCACAAATCTTAGTTTTGATGTGAAGGGCACTGCTGCCTGCAGGCCATCCCTGTTTCTCTCTCTAGGGAGTACTGGTGGCACAGCGGAAGTGGATGCGGTTATGACGTTTTCTGAAACCCACCCACAGCAATCGCCGCACATTGAGGGGATTTGATTCATCTGGACCGGGCACTCGTGTAGGCGTGTTTTGCACTGGGTATTTGGTATTTTATTAGGATCCCATTAGCTTTTGCTAAAGCAGCAGCTACTCTTCCTGGGCTCCACACAAAACATGACACATAATACAGAATGACATAATACAGAACATAATTTAGACCGGGTAAAAGTTTTTGAACCTGGCTGGCTCCCGGGCGTGAGCCAGGTGCAGGTTGACGTTTATTGTCAGTGTCAAAATGGCTATATTGTTAGAAATGCATTTTTTTTGTTTAGCTTTTTGGTCGCAATTTAAGGTTAGGGTTAGGCATTAGAATTATCAGTGTGGTTAAGGTTACACGTAACTAGACATAGACGGGTGTGCTGCGGCTCGGTATAATCGAATCTGCCCACTATTATGAAATGCTCGGAAAAGTTGTGAAAATAATCACGGTTTCTCGCACGTATTACACAACTCCACGTGTGCATGGCAAACGCAGTCATTCTTGAGTCTGTAATACTGTAAAAAGAACACAATACATTTTGGAACAGTGAGCCTCACAGGAGGTTGGTGACACCTCAACTGGGAATGACGGACTCCTGGTAATGGCTGGAGCGGAATCGTGGCATGTTACCAAGTACGCCAAACACATGGTTTCCAGATGCCATTCCATTCGTTCCAGCCATTATTATGAGCCGTCCTCCCCTCAGCAGCCTCCTTTGCCATTGCCAAGCGTAAAGAGTCTACAGACACGACATTGAAGACCGATACAAAGAAGCTGAAGCAGGTTGCAAAATACATAGCTAGCAGACCAAGAGCCAAAATAGACCAAGGTATTGGTACAATTAGCCAACTAGTTACAACACTCGGCTAGCTAGCTAACACTGAGGAAATACTGATAGGAAACATCCATGGAAAAATATGCTCTGTATCTTGCCATTTAGCTAAGTTAGGCTACATTGTGACATTGACAACATGACATATCAAATGTTTGGCTGCCAGTTACATGTAAAATGCAGTCTTATAATGTTGCAATTGCAACATGACTTCATGACTTCAATAACTCCTGCTTCAAATGTGTCACTGATGCATATTAATGGGCCAGCATCTGTCAGATACATGTTTTCACAGATTGTATGCAGGTGCATAGTTTTGCATGCTTACCATTGTGGATCAACTATCTGTCTGTAAACATGGCTGCATATAGAAACGCGTTTTACAATTGATCTGAATTCATTTTTTGTTAATTATGTGCAGAATTAAACTGCAATAGTTATTTACCACACAACTTTCATATAACAGTAGCCATATTCTTGAACTGTCCTCATTCCTCAAGGTGCTTTTATAGGGGTTTAAACCGCAATTTGAGGGTAGGCAGCCATTATGTTGAGAAACTAAGGTTTCATCTACTTTATGGTGTGGCACAAAACAAATCAGTGGACTAGTGAAAGTCTTTCTCTCACTCTCATCATCTTACAATGACCAATCTCTCCACCCCCTCAGAGAATGGAAACTGAGAAAGTTCAGAGAAAGGCCAAGTCCAAAACTACAGTAGGGGACAACCAACACCAGTAAATACTTCCGCAAGGCTCCAGTGAAAGAGGATCCTACTGACATGACTCCTGAGAGTGATATCATCCCTTCTTTTATAAGAGCTAGGATATACATGTATACAGTAAAGCCTGGGGGAAAAGAAGAGGATGATGATGAGGATGAAGACTGGGAGAATGTGGAAGGTGAGAAAGGAATGAACACTAGTTTTGCTTGTACAATGTTTGTTTACATCACATGTAGATCTGTGTCGATTAGTGTTCTCTGTATGTAGGCCTATGATGGCTCCGGTCCTTACTCTGTGTGTGTGGCCGTGTGATATTGTTGTCTGTTTTTAGGGCTGGCTGAGCCCGTAGGTCCAGTGGAGCTGTAGAGCCCTGCCCTCACAGCCTGTGGAGATAGATATTGAGACCCTAGACATCATCCATAAAAGGCAGAAAAGTGGAGAGATGGTGGAAGATACCATGTTAGCACTGGCAGACTGTGTATTTAATAATACATTTTATTTAAGGCGCCTTTCTCGACACTCAAGGACACCGTACAGGGAAACAACTAAACAATTAAAAACAACTAAAGAAGCAGAGCAATTGACGTCAAGTGAGATAGGCAGTTTTAAACAGGTGTGTTTTGAGTTGTGATTTGAAATGGGAAAATGAATCGATGTTCCTGAGTTGGGATGGTAATGAGTTCCAGAGACGGGGAGCAGAGCGGCTGAATGCTCTGCTCCCCATAGTGGTGAGACAGGCGGGGGGGACATACAGGTGTATGGAGGAAGAGGATCTAAGGGAGCGGGTGGAAGTTGGACCCTGGAGGAGATCAGACAAATATGGGGGGGCGAGTTTATGGATGGACTTGAATGTTAACAGAAGGACTTTGAATTGGATACGGAACGACCGGGAGCCAGTGAAGCTGTTGGAGAACAGGAGTGATGTGATGAATGGAGGGGGTTCGAGTAATGATGCGGGCAGCTGAATTCTGGACCAGTTGAAGTTTATGGAGGGATTTATGAGGGAGGCCAAAAAGGAGAGAGTTGCAGTAGTCCAAATGGGAAGTGACGAGACTGTGGACAAGGACGGCGGCAGTATGGGGGGTAAGGGAGGGACGGAGTCAATTGATGTTTCGTAGATGGAAATAGGCAGACCGTGTAATGTTATTAATGTGCGATTGAAAAGATAATGTGCTGTCAAGGATGACACCCAGACTCTTAACCTGTGGGGAGGGTGAAACGGAGGAGTTATCAATATTAAGAGAAAAACTGTCGGTTTTGGATAAAGTAGATTTAGTGCCACTAAGGAGAACCTCAGTTTTATTACTGTTTAATTTGAGGAAGTTTTGGGAAAACCAGGTTTTTATTTCCAAGATGCAGTCAGTAAGGGAGGTGGGCGGGAGAGTGGACGAGGGTTTGGTCGAAAAGTAGAGCTGTGTGTACTCCTTTGGAAAAGCAAAGGAGTACACACAAATAATACTATCAGAGACTAGGATAATTGGTAATCTTTCCAAGATGGAAATATGAATCAATCAATCACCATGACAACTTTGGTGGTAAACCACATGACTCCAGGGAGAAGAGGAAGGCAGAGTTTGAGACCTACCTGCAACGCATGATGAACCGCTTCAACAAAGATGTGGTGGAGGACACACACAAGGTGAGCACACACGCACACCCCCCACACACACCCACACACACACAAGGCCATGTAGAGGTCCTTACACCACGTTATCTCAGACTGTCATGCTGCGTTCACCTGATCACAGAATGACTGTCATCCATTTTTCATCCTAACATGTTCTCTTCTCATCCGAACACTATATTCTTACGATACCGATTATTAACATCTCTCCCAAAGGTCCACCTCGTGTCTTCTAGCCAATGGGATGTTCCGGAATCGGTTGTGTATTGAACCAGACCTGCTGGCTATCACCCTGTCTCTGCTGCCCACTTTACCATGGTGGCCAAGGAACGCATTGACACTAACTACCCCTCTGGCCTGCTCAATTGGTAAGAAGGGCCTTCAATTTGTGTGTGTGACTTTAACTGTGTGGAAACCTTTTTCTCTGCTTATTCTTGAACTATGTTTACCCTTAACACCTGACTCATTTAATCATACTTGGCTATGTTGTTAAGTCTATGTGTTCTTTGTAATTTATCCTGTTTGATGTCATCCTTCTCTCCAGGTTTGGGGCAATGTTCACGCTGAACCCAGATCTTCCCTGTGAGGAGAGGCTGGAACCACAGGCCGTGCTGGAGAGGAGGCTGGGCAGCCTCACCGCTAAAGACCACCAGGAAATGACACTTGAGTGACATGTATCCTGCACACTGACGGCACCTTGCGGAAGCCTTTGTGCATGTTCGTCTGTTGCATATTTTTTTTTGTTGTTGCTGCAAATGGAGTATGTTTGTGAGGGAGGACCATATTCTTTTGAACAGCTCGGGCTCTTATGGTATGACTTGTTCTCTCTAGACATAAATCAGGCCTAACTTGGTTTGGCTTGATGGTACTCAACTGAAGCCTGTGTCCTTTCAAATCAAATTTTATTTGTCACATACACATGGTTAGCAGATGTTAATGCGAGTGTAGCGAAATGCTTTCTCTTACCTGCATGATGTAACTTTGATCTCTGACCCCTGCGCTTGTGTCTGTTTCGTCCAGTTGTTTCTGTTGGTGCTTTGGTTGTTGCAGCTCTTGTCGACTGGTGCTCTCTCTGCAGCCCCTGTCACTGAAGCCCCCCATCAGCGAAGGGTACAGCCTGACTGAAGGCTTTTGGGTCGTTCCACGAAATGAGTGCATTTTGCATCCCTTTTGATATTTTTAGTAGAAATTGTGCACCAATATTAATTTTAAAAGCCTGTTATATTACATGAAGTGCCCTTTAATATAGACCACATGGAGTATTCAATAAATCAGATTTTTACATGAATAAAGACTTGCTAAAGTTCCAAAATCCCGCATTTTGATGTGTCCCTCCGTGAACCCTCCGTGAACCCTCCGTGAACCCTCTGTGAACCCTCTGTGAACCCTCTGTGAACCCTCTGTGAATTCTAGGAAGATTTTAACCCACTTAATCCCAACATTTCTCCAAGTTGTGTCCATTATTGTAAAGCCATAGTTATTTTGTTGCTTTGACTGTCATTTCTCAAGATTATTATTTATTTAATTTGATTAGTGATTAATTTATGTCTGTCCCTGATTTTAAGGTCAACCCTGTTACGTGAACTGAACTCTCATTTGAATGTGGTGAAGCTATTCCTTTTTAAATATTTTTTAAACATCTAATAGTCAAACCATAGTGTAAAAGCAGGTGAGCTGGTTCTACTCTTTTTTTGACCATGTTCTGATGTTTTGTGGTGGTAAAATGAGCAGGTCGAACATAACCCTGTGCTACCCATAGATAGACAGGCTAGAAATGTTTTAACGATTGCATTTTTTGGGTGAAACTTACTTTCAATTTCCCCTCCCTGTTGCACACAACAAACTTCCATTCCCCCTGTCCCAATGGGATTTATGTCTGTTTTAAGATCACATCGTCAACCCGTTACTTTATTTGGTACTTAATAGGCACATAATATAGATTTTTATTTTTTATTTATGAAGTTGAATATGTGCTCTTAATGATAGACTGTTAAAATTAGGTGGAATCAAAAGTTACTACTCAAAAGGCACCCAATTTGTGGAACAACCGTTTTATTTGTTAGTGTGCTTGTGTTCATTGCAGTTGTATGTATACCCTTGTTATAGTTCACAGGCTCTGTGTGTTACCTTATCTGATCCAACTCTCTTCCTCATAGCAAGGCAGCCTCAGGTAACCTGCCTGGAAAGAGACCATTGCAGAATAAACCTCCCAAAGAGATCCCCTCAGAGCCTAAGGTCTCCCCAGGGACCAAGAGACCTTAGGGGGGGGAAGGTGAGAGGAGGGAAGAAGGCAAAAAAGAAAGAGTCAGGGGAGACTGAGACAGGTTTGTTAGTGGATCCCCCATTACACTCCTATCTCTCCAGAGAGAGAAAAAGAAAAAGCTGCTGGTGTGTGTGTGTTTGTACAGGCACGTAAATGGGGGAGCACAGTTGTTTATCTCTATATTGGTAGAAATAATGTTTCTGTATCAAATATTTTCTAAGATTATTTTATGAAAATAAAAAATGTCACACAGTATTGTTGTTATATTACAACTGATGGAGTATTAAAAGAATGGAAATGAATAGCAAATCTTTTGAGACACATTAGTTTCACCCAAATGGAAGCGTTGACTCAAGTTATCAAGTTGCCCACAAAATCAGTTTCATCATCATCTGAGCACAAACATTTATTTTGTGAAATCATGTTCTGTGTCATAGCAACAGTATGTTTTATCCTTGTTAAAAGGATAAATGGAGCCAATCAGAGATTGAGAGCCAGAGACAAGAATTACACAAGCGGTCTTCCCATCATGAGCCAAGGGCCGCCACTGAGTCACACAGCCAAGAATGCACCCTCAGTTTTACAAAGGCATCAGAGCTTGTAAGATATTCCCAGACACTCAGAGAAAATAGTGGAAGAGTGTTGTTGTTATTTAAACCAGACTGATCTCATATGACAGTGTGATCCGCATGTACGCTATTTATGCTTTACATTGCATTACTTTTTGTTCATGCAGTGCCGTCTGGCCAGAGACCGTTCTTAAAATGTCTTAATGGACTGTTCCTACTTGTTAGCAAAATGTATTGGTATTAAAAGATGGGGAAATTATTTAAATGTATATTAATTTGTAAATTCACCAGAAACTACTGTCAGACAGTCTATTTATGTTTGGGTCCCGCCTTGAAGAAGAGAACTGTCCAATGGTTGTCATAACTGGCGACACGGAAGTGGCGTAAATTGTGAATATTCGTGTACTTCCTGTCTTCTGCTTAACTGGGGGTGCTGATCAAGAATAGGTTCTTGTTTTGTAAAAACAGGTTTGGATTCAATTGCAAGGCGACCCAACGCAGTCCGCAAAGTAAGTATAGACAGCAGTACTTGGTGGGAAGGTATATGCTAACGATAAAGCGGAGTAGTTTGTTAACGAGCCCCAGATGGCCTTGTTTATATGCCAATCTCCGGCCTAGAGTGTGTGAGGCGGTTGCGAAGGGGTTCCAGCGACTCGTTAGCTAGCTAACTAGCTAGCTATCAGATGTGGAGGATTCTAGGGTGGAACAATAGCACAGCTGTTTTTCTACCTCGCCTAGGTCTAGGAAATCGTATTCGATGGGTTATTAAAATATTGAGTTGGAAACAGATTTTGTTTTAACCTCCAGTTTATTACTATATTGCTATCTAACGTTAACATGTAAGTTAGCACCCAAAGTAGGGGAGGGTTGAAAAACCCTCATATAGTCTTTAAAATCAAATGGATACGAAACTATCTAAGATATAAGGATTGCATTTAGAATATAATCCCTAATTAAATATTCCAACAGATTGGTGGTCTAGAGGTCTTACTCAAAAGCAATGGGGATGTGGGAAAGCTCCCTATTAAGCTTGCTAACTAAGTACTTCTATCTTGGAACCAACTTTTTTTCCCACATAGATATACAGTACCAGTCAAAAGTTTGGACACACCTACTCATTTCAGAGTTTCTTTATTTTTACTATTTTCTACATTGTGGAATAATAGTGCAGACATCAAACTATGAAATGACACGTGGAATCATGTAGTAACCAAAAAAGTGTTAAACAAATCTATATATTTTAGGTTCTTAAAAGTAGCCACCATTTGCCCTGACAGCTTTGCACACTCTTGGCATTCTTTCAACCAGCTTTACCTGGAATGCTTTTCCAACAGTCTTGGAGTTCCCACATATGCTGAGTACTTTTTGGCTGCTTTTCCTTCACTCTGCAGTCCAAACCATCTAAATTTGGTAGAGGTCGGGTGATCTCATGCAGCTGGGTGAGAGAATGCCAAGAGTGTGCAGAGCTGTCAAGGCAAAGGGTGGCTACTTTGAAGAATTTCAAATATAAAAAATATATTTAGATTTGTTTAACACTTTTTTTGGGTTACTACATGATTCCATATGTGTTATTTCATGGTTTGGATATCATCACTATCATTCCACAATGTAGAAAATAGTAACAATAAAGAAAAACCCTTGACTGAGTAGGTGTGTCCAAACTTTTGATTGGTACTGTACATTCTGGAATAATAAAGACATAAAATACAAAATTTGTGTTTTTCCAGAGCTGGTTAAACAATTGTTGAATGAAGATGGACAACTATATAATTATCCAGAATTCATGAATACACAATGTTACATTCACTCCTGAGGAGTTTCTAAAAGTTGTTAGAGCTGTCCCTAAAGGTGCTATTCTTCTTTTAGGATAATATAACAGTACTCCAAGTGCAACTGTTGAAGATTTTGTAGCCTCAATTCAGTTGGTTTTCATACATACATATTATTACATGTATAGTTTAAAAATGTAAATTATTTCTAAGATGTTACTATTGTATGGCTGCACCCCTGCACCTCTCTGATTCAGAGGGGTTGGGTTAAATGCAGAAGACACATTTCAGTATGCATTCAGTTGTGCAACTGACTAGTTATCCCGCTTTCCCTTATTCCCTCTGCTAGAATATACTGGAATGCAGCCCTAGGACAAGTGAACTGGAACAGATTCAAGATAGCTATTGATAACAAATGTGTATTTTGTGGTTGTGACCCAGAGACTCTTGACCATTTATTTTGGGACTGGTCTTATGTCAGAAGATATTGGAGTGAGTTTGAAGATTTTAAAAGAAACTACTATTAATGTTAATTTGAAAGACTCTGATATTATGTTTTATTTTGATCCAAATGATATGGACCCTGATTTAACTTTCATTGTTAATTTGTTTTCCATTGAAGATTCTTGTGGGTGGAGAACAAACCCCTTTTCATATTGTTTAACATAATTTCAAAATAATGTTCAAATTATATCAGTAATTTATATTATCTACACACCCCAAGTTACATTTAGTTGAAAGTTTTGTATTTGTGACTACAAACTTGATGGATGCATTTGCGTTTAGTTTTGGTAGTTTCGCATTCTGTTGTGCCCAATAGAAATTAATGGTAGATCATGGTGGCATCCACATTAATGTAGAAGTTTTCAAAAACAAGTTATATTTTTATTTACGATAAAAGTGACTCCAAAGTGACACTACATTATTTACCATTCATAATCCAAAACCCAACCAAACAAACTGCAAATCCATTCAACAAGTTGGTAGAAGAGTCACAAGCTTGATTCTTTTGTTGTCATTGCATGCTAGGGATATGGGACCAAATACTAAACTTTTGACTAAATGTAGTGAATTTGTTCAAATACCTATGACAGCTTCAAATCTGGTGGGGGACTATTTACATGAAAGTGCATTCATTTCTAAATGGAAAATACCCTCAAATAAAAGGTGACATTTTGTACTGTCGCCTCATCTAAAACATTTGGTCTTAAATCCAAAATCTGTAGTATAGAGCCAAATTAAGTTTAGGGAGTGTAAATAAAGTTACGAATGTCACCCTGCATAAGTGGCTATTTATAGCATGGAGGGAATGCGAACAAGCGTCTGGCACCGACCTGGGGCCAGGTCTATTTTGCAAGTCACATATTACAACTCCTGGCTGCCCACTGTGGTGATCTTATGGCTTCATGTTAATGCTGCGTACGTGCATCACAACCTGTAGGACAGGATCCGAAATCTGAGAGAAACCTACAATCACAACACCGCCAACTACATCAAGGTGCTTTTGAGATTGCAAGTCATTAATTAGTTGGCTAAATAATCCTGTTTTTGGTAATTATGGCTAGCTAGACTCTGTGTCACGCAGCTACTCGTGTCTACTGTCCTACCAACTTGTCTGTACTGTAAGACATCGTCATGTAGCTAATCCTTTAAATTGCTGCGTTAAGCTGCTACTCATGCTTTGTATCCCACACGTGTTTACTTACTGTTTGTCTAATGTACAGTACAACTAAAAGAAAGTCCTAGGGGTAATGGAAGATCTGAAGAGTAAATCTGAAGTTTTACTGGATCTCTACTCAGTGAATCACACTGTGGCTGGGTATTAGAGCAGACTGCTCTGTCTTGTGCAGAGAGAGAACTTGATTGGATTACAAGTTACATTGATCTAAGTACAGAAGATTTTAGATGAATGAACACCATGCCTGGCAAGCCATCTCGCGGCCCTGACCCAGTTCTTCTAGGTCATACAACTTGATTTCCTTATAAATCTCTTTTTAAAGTAACACTCAACCATTATCTGTTTTTGTTTTCCAACAGCTAACCCATTATCCTTTTTCCCCTTTCATCCCTCCCTCCCTCCTTTTCTACAGTTCTTCGTGTCCTCTCAGACCATCCACCTCGTCGGTTCCTCATGAAAGACGGGGAGTGTAACTTCTTCTGCTTCTTCCGTTGCTGCTGAGTGGTGTCGGGCTGGTCTGTGGAACAGTGTTCTCTGGGAGCTGTACTAACCCCGGTGGCGCTGACGGCCGGAGAGCTGTCAGTCAGTCCCAGAGAGAGAGAGGCTCTGCCGGGGAATGTCTGTGGACATGAACAGCCAGGCCTCTGACAGCAATGAGGATGACTTCGGGGTCAACTCGGAGGAGGAGGACGAGGATGACGACGGGGGTGACGATGAGGACCAGGGGGACATAGTGGACTACTACGACGGCGTGGCCGGAGACATGGAGCAGCAGGGGGCCGACTCGTTCGACCCAGAGGAGTACCAGTTCACCTGCCTCACCTACAGTGAGATCCAGAAGGTGCTCTGCAAGGAGGTCAACAGTATCGCCGCCATCCTGAAGGTTGGTGTTGGGCTTGTCTGTGGGGTAGTTGTTACCATTAACCACAGATCTAGGATCAGATTACCATTCCCTCAATCGTAACCGTAACAATTCGAGGTGTGAAAATATCTGACCCTAGGTTAGTGGCCATGCACGATTCATTCACATCAGAATGGGTGTGCTTCAGCCCAAATTAAATGGGGAACTGAAAAATCTGACCATGTCAGGGTCACATGATATTTAGGTATATGAGTTCCTTGTCGTTCCGGTCTCAGTAATTATCCGTTTTAAGAAGTATGTAAATGAAAGTAGTTGAAGATAAGGGAGTGCAGCCTGCTGGGAACAGCTGTATTGACACGCTGCCTTCTCCTGATGTTCATGCTGCTCTCTCCCTCTCTGGACAGGTTCTACCAGCTGTAGCCAAACTGGTCCTTGTGCATTTTCACTGGCAAGTGTCACAAATACTGGACAGGTAAACGCACACATGCATTGTCATACTCACTTATATTTTCATACACATGCATAGCAAAAATTCTGATATACTGGTACTAACTCTTTTTCTGATGCCATCATTTTTATTTTGCCTTCCAGATACAAGTCCAACTCATCTCAGTTGCTGTCTGAGGCCCAGGTCCAGCCCAGCAGCACCTGCAGATCAGTTCCTGTAAGAACTAAGAGTGCTCTTTTGTCTTAGTGAGTGAGTGAGTGAGTGTGTCTGTAATGTATTTGGGTAAAGTTAAAGGTGGTATCTAGAAAGGCAAAGCGACTCAATGTTCCAGTTGTGTAGGTGGTCTGAACTAAATGCCAACTAAAAGGTCACTGACCAGATATGGCACTTGGACCACTATTTGATTATCACTGGTGTGTAATATTGGTATGTTTTAATGTTTTGTGGGTCTCCAGACCCCTCAGTCCCTCCAGTGTGGGGTGTGTCTGCAGCTGGTTCGGAGGGACGCCCTGCTCGCGCTGCCCTGCCAGCACTCCTTCTGCAAAACATGCTGGGAGCAGCATTGCACTGTACTCGTCAAAGATGGGATAGGAGTGGGTAAGCAGCACTGCTAGGGATGATACGACCTGTCCGTGTTTAGAAGTCAGGAGCTGGCTCTTCCTTTTGAAGGGAGTGATGTGATAGGCTTTGAAGAGGACCCCTGGTGGGATATTCATTTACCAGTATTTGATAGCCTTTATGTGCAATCAGATTCAGATGTATTTTTACCTTAGATGTTTTGGTATTAAATTTGTCTGGTTTAAAAAAAATACATAAAAAAAACGTTATGCGTGTGTTTCTCCAGCTCATATGTTTTTATGCTCTGTGTCTATGCATCATCTTCAAACGTTCAAATGGCGTGTGTTGTCTGTGTGTGCAGGTATCTCCTGTATGGCTCAAGATTGTTCCCTCCAAATGCCAGAGGACTTTGTGCTCCCGCTGCTGCCTGGTGAAGAGCTGAAGGACAAATATAGACGCTACCTCTTCAGGGACTATGTGGAGGTACAAGTCTTTGCGTGTCCCTCTGGTGGTCTGTCTGGCTGCTTGTTGGTGCTTCCCGCTCTGTCTGTCTGCCCTCTTTCTATTAGTCTCTCCCAGTTTGCCTTTGTCTCACTGCACCTTCTGTTCTTGGAACAACCACACTGTCCACATACACTGTTTTAATCATTATTTTTTTACAATCAACCTCTTAATTTTTGTCATTCAGCTAGTGTGTGCATGTTTATCAAGTGCTCTCTAGGTATTGAACACGTCTGTAACAGTGGGTAAGGCCCAGTCAGTCTAGGCACTGCCGGTAAGGCCCAGTCTCTCTCCCTCCTTCAGAGCCACTTCCAGCTGCAGCTGTGTCCAGGGGCAGACTGCCCCATCGTCATCCAAGTGCAGGAGCCACGGGCCCGCAGAGTACAGTGCATCCGCTGCAATGAGGTCTTCTGGTGAGACATGCACAGATGCCCTCACATACAGCTCTTACGCACAGATGCCCTCACATACAGCTCTTACGCACAGATGCCCTCACATACAGCTCTTACGCACAGATGCCCTGACATACAGCTCTTACGCACAGATGCCCTGACATACAGCTCTTACGCACCGATGCCCTCACATACAGCTCTTATGCACAGATGCCCTCACATACAGCTCTTACGCGCCGATGCCCTCACATACAGCTCTTACGCGCCGATGCCCTCACATACAGCTCTTACGCGCCGATGCCCTCACATACAGCTCTTACGCACCGATTAATGCACAAGGTGTCAAATAATATGCATCATGTGCACCAATCATGATCATATCATTGACTCCCTGCAGATGCCCTTTTTAATGTTTCTCTCTACACCCGCCCTCAGTTTCAAATGCCGGATCATGTACCACGCCCCAACAGACTGCCCAACCATCCGAAGGTGGCTAACCAAATGTGCAGACGATTCAGAGACCGCCAACTACATCAGTGCACACACTAAAGATGTAAGACTGCACACACACACACACACACACACACAATTAAAGCAATTGTGTGATTTTCCAATATTTTCCTTTGCTTTTGTACATAATGTTTAATAGTATGTATTTTTCAGTGTCCTAAGTGCAATATCTGCATTGAGAAGAATGGAGGCTGCAATCACATGGTGAGTGAGAACGGAATCCAGCATTATCTCAAGGTTATGCCAACAATGGGCACATTGACATTTGTATTAGTGTTCTCTAAATCTCTGGCACTTTTAAAGGAATTTCAAACTATACATGTTCTTTATATTGTCTCTATTTAAACAGGCTTTAAATGAATCTGACAGCTAGCTAGACAACTGCAGGACAACCATCTTATGACATCAGAATTATTCAAATACAATTTGCCCAATTAGAATTCCCCTTAAGAGAGAGACTGCCTACTGCTTTCTTGCCGGGCTATAAGCTGAAGATTTCAGTAATGCTTTAGCTCCTGTCTTTATTCAGAGCAGGCACTGGTGAAATACTAATTGATTCTAAAGTCATTGAACGATATTCTATGTAATGTTCGAGCTGCTATATGACTGATGCGTTTCCTCTGTTTCAGCAATGCTCCAAGTGCAAACACGGTATGTATCCAATTATACTGCTACTTACAGCTTTACACCTAATTAGCTTTTCTACCGATCATCATTTGTCAGTTCAACTGACTCCAGCCATATGTAACCCATTTTGACATTCATATCATATAGTTTTTTTCACTAATGTCAGCATCACTGTGTGTGTGTAGACTTCTGCTGGATGTGTCTGGGGGACTGGAAGACCCATGGCAGTGAGTACTATGAGTGCAGTCGCTACAAGGAGAACCCAGACATCGTCAACCAGAGCCAGCAGGCACAGGCCAGAGAGGCCCTCAAGAAATACCTCTTCTACTTTGAGAGGGTGAGATGAATACAAACACTAAATGCATACACACAAACATGCTACTATCAGTGGCAGGAACATATGACAGTCAAACTTCTGCTCACATTGAGTATTATGTGGAATTAAGTTAACCTTTCTGAAGTATCAAGCTGTTTAATGTAAATAGATGACATTAACTACATCAAATAACTATGCGTTGCCAGAGTAACTGTATCAATCAGGTGGCCTGTGGTTTGTTTAGTACTTGGCGCCACCACCATCAGCACCTGTAATGTCAACCAGAGCCATATATTTAGAATAAAAATAAGAAAATATTATATTAATACATACTGTGTTCCTCAGTCATACATACTTACACAGAAGTAGTCTTCATTCTCTTGTACTTCTAAGTACTTTTAGATCATGGGAACTCAATATCCCATACATGTGAAATACCTCTCATGTTATAAACAAATCTGTGAATGTTACAAGCAACGACACCATGTCAAATGAACACTGAGATCCCTCTCAGAATCACCCAGAACATGCTATAAGTATGTCTGTCATGTTTTCTTACTGTTTCTCCAGTCCAGACTGTGACCGTGTGTTTGTCGCTCTTTAGTGGGAGAACCACAATAAGAGTCTCCAGCTGGAGGCTCAGACGTACCAGCGGATCCAGGAGAAGATCCAAGAGCGGGTGATGAACAACCTGGGCACCTGGATAGACTGGCAGTACCTGCAGAACGCTGCCAAGCTGCTGGCCAAGGTACTACTGCCCCTGCCTGCCTCAGTCACACACAAAGGAAAAAACACACACATTAACACAAGAATGTATAGGGCTTTTCACACTACAAATTAGTATGTAACCGAGCCAGCACAGTTTGGTTCAGGTTGGCATTATGGTGTGAAAGGAGTATCTGTGTACTTATTTGACCTACTACACTGTGCTTAAACCAATAGCAAGTCATGCTTATGTTTGTCCCACAGTGTCGCTACACACTGCAGTATACTTACCCCTACGCCTACTACATGGAGTCTGGTCCTCGCAAAAAACTGGTGAGAATCGTGTCTTGTTCTGTGTGTGTGTGTGTCAGTAGTATAAGCTAACAAAGGCTTACTATAAGCTATGTTAAATATATCTAGTCAAATGCTAATTATCTATATTATAATACCGTAAGCCACTTAACTGCGGGGGGGGGATCTCCCCTTACAATTTAGCACTTATTTATAA
This sequence comes from Hucho hucho, assembly GCA_003317085.1. Taxonomy (NCBI): domain Eukaryota; kingdom Metazoa; phylum Chordata; class Actinopteri; order Salmoniformes; family Salmonidae; genus Hucho; species Hucho hucho. The sequence goes on along the minus strand of QNTS01009303.1, from coordinate 5,046 downwards.
GGGGGGGAAAGCACGTCGTCCTGTTACATGCTACTGGCCACCTTATATTCCGCTGTGTTATGTATTTATGTTTATTTTCCCGGTTTTTGTGTTTTCAGAATGTTCGTTGCTGTGGGAGATCGTGCTGTCACAATGCATATGATGTAGGCAATTGTAGGCCAATTTGGAAACTGTAGAATGACTACATTACCCATAATACTCATTGCCTGAACATTCCAAATTACCATGGCAATTATGCTGTGTTCAGTTGCTAGTCGGAACTAAGAAACTCAGAAATTTGACTTAGAAGCTCGTTGTAGAAACAAACTGTTTCCCACTTAAGTACCAGAACCAACCAATAGGATGCTCTATGCAAATAATTTACATTCATTTGAACTCGGAGGTTCAGAGTTTCCGATAGCACGTGAATGCAGCATTATGCATCACAATAGTGAACCAAGGCATTTATTCATCACAATAGTATTTATATTGTGTAGGGCAGGCCAGTAACCTTTGCAACCAAATTATTTTACTGTGCCCGGCCGCATAGACTTTTATGGTCACACAAGGTGCCACCTGGGGATTCAAAATAAGTATTCTAATTATTTACATGGACACAATTGCTTTAAGAGGTGAATTCCACCAAATTTTTAAAGCTTTTATTTAGAAAGATTATAAATTACAAGGGGATACAGAGGTAAAGAGGGGAGAAAATGAATGGGTCAACTTGTAGATTGATCCCCTGTCTGGCGAGGAGTCACATGTATTGAGAGCTGGGAGAGTTACCACTCAGCCATGGCTCTGTACACCTACTTAAATTTGTAACCACATTTTCAGTATTGCACACACAGGATGACATTTAGCATTGAGCAAAATAATAGCTTATTAGCAGCATGAATTTGTGCTTTGCAGGGGGGTTATTGAGTGAACGATCGTTTCTGTGGCGGTTGCAGTCCACAAAGATGAAATTGATTTGATCAGGTCCATAAATTAACGGGCAGGGTGTTGCTGATGATATGTCATAAGTAACAAACATGCTGTCTGTAATGAATGTGTTTTTCTATCCTATTCAGTTTGAGTACCAGCAGGCCCAGCTTGAGGCAGAGATTGAGAACCTGTCTTGGAAGGTGGAGCGAGCAGACAGCTACGAGAGAGGGAGTGAGGGGGAGCTAAGCGCCAATGACCGAGGGGTAAGAAAGAGGGGGGTTTTGTGGGGATATAGATAGAGGTTTCCAGATTGGGACTTGCATTGACTGGGAGCACAGGGGAGTTGAGGGGTATTGGCATGTCTTGGGAAATCGGAAGGCCCAAAAAATGTTGCATCCTTAGGCAGCGTGTTAGTTTTAGACCATTGTGTGAAGAATTTAACTCATTCACGACCCTCTGTTTCTCTCAGGATCTGGAGAATCAGATGCACATTGCTGAGCAGAGGAGACGCACGCTGCTGAAGGATTTTCACGACACCTGAAGTCTCCATCCTACTGCAAAGCACCAGCAGCTCCCTCCTTCCTCCCTCTATCCCCTTGTCCACAGATCCCCCACTCATCCCTCCATCATTAAGTGCTCTATTTGTCTGCTACAGGGTCTCAGAATGGCACTGTTGTCCCCCCCACTTAGATCTGTCAACAACGCCACATTCATACACACTACACCATGAAATGAGAAAGCATGCGCATGCTCGCGCACACACACACGTACACAAACACTCTTCAGAAAATAAAACGTTAATTCTTCATTTGCCTCCCACGCGGTCCCACCATCCTTCTACTTTTCTTTCTTCTCTCATTGTTCACCCTTTTCTGGAAATGGCTGTTGATAGTTAGATCGTTTAACAAATGGAAAATAAAAAATGCTGTAATTTTCAACGGTTGTACATTAATACAGAAATAGTTACTGAGTTTTTAAACCAGATTTTGTTTCTTGTGTATTAATTATCACACGCCAATGCCCGTAAGAGTTTCCAAGAGAGCAGAAACACACTGGCACCCAGGCTAGGTTCACCAGCTTTGGTGTGGTTGTCTATGGGTTGACCCTGAACTTTTGCTGATAACCCTTACTCTCAGAGAATCTTAACTTTAGGACTAATTTTGCTCAGATACTCAACACTTCAGATATGTTAAAATGTTCCGACACCCTCTGACCTTCCAACACAGACAGTAGGCCTCCACAATGCATTCATTTCGACACCGCCTCTTAACAAGAGCTGCAGCATAGTCACTGCTTATTCTGATCAGTCTGCTACGTCCAAATATAGGCAGCATCATATGCCAGAAATAACTGGTCTAATGCCCTCTGTCCTTTTGCGTGTGCATGCCACTTTATAGTGGGAGGTCCATAAAATTTAAATAGGGGAGCTCACAGGGTGACATAATTCACCGCACCCTCTCGAGTACACTTGAACTGCAAGATTTTAGGGCGGAGTTAGGCCCGGTGCCGGAAATGACGCATGACTCAGGTTGTACTGATTTATTTGTCGTGACGGGAAAAAAATAGTTGTCTGACGAGCTAGTGATGGGAAGTTCGGCTCTTTTTACTGATTCGGATCTGAGTCGTTCAGTCAAAAGAACGACTCTTTCGACTCATTTCGTTCATTTGAGTCAGTGCTGCCCAGAGCACGCAGGACCCCCTACCGGTGAACGATGAACTGAAAACTCGAGTCATGATTCTACAACGCGCTCGTTCACATGTCCTTCACCACAGGGGGCTTATTGGCTATAGAGGTGCGTGGGTAAAATCAATGGGGAAGCCAAGAGACTAAACGCAGGGACGAAATAAATGATTGGATGTTTTATTTTTCTTTGTCATTTTTTGGGGGAAGCCGGTCTCCCCTTGGCATCCATGAATACACGACACGGTGTATTGGAGCTGTCATTTGTGTCACTTGTTTAAAAGTGTGCTTTAAACAATGTACAATTGTTGATTGCTAGGCATACAAATAAGGTTATTTCTTGATACATTTGAAACGAGGTCTAACCAGATTAGATTGTAAGACTCTTGGCGGAACGCATTGCTTGACTGCGGTGAGAGTAATATGTACAATACCGTTAACTATAAATTATCGAGTTTGTTGAGCAGAGGCTGTGTCCATCATAACGTTTAATAATCGATTACTTGCATTCATTCTTGCACCATGCGATCAATTATCAGTTCCAAACATGTATGTTTAGATCTATTTTAAGTTGCGCACATGATACACAGTTGCTGGTCGGAGCACGTCTCTGGAGCCACTAACCCCGAGGAGCGCGTATAATCCTGCTGTAGAATTCATTGCCGCCTGCAGGTCGAACGAATAAAATGAACTAGTCGCTCTGAAAAAACGAATCATGACTCGAGTCAGTAAAAAGAGTCTTTCAAAAAGAACGAATCGTTCGCAAACTGCACATCACAAACACGTGTGCGACCAGAGCTACCGCCAGACAGGGCAGGAGCCTGATAACATTAAAGGCCGAAGAATAAAAAGGGCATTACGGTTTATTTTCTACTGTTGTGAATGCATTACATGTTATTTTTTATAGACTTGACTTGAACAAGGCACGCGGGGGACAGCGCGCATGGTCGCACCACGCCACAGCTGACTGACAGATCGCCAATCGGAACTAGGAGTGAAACGAAGAAAGTTATCGGTCTCTTGGGTCGTTGTATGTTTAGCACCAAAGTGACTGATCAAACACTAAATAGATTGTGTATTATGGCGGACTACTTGATAAGTGGACAGACTGGTTACGTGCCTGATGATGGACTGAGCGGGCAGCAACTCTTCAACTGCGGGGACGGCCTTACGTACAAGTAAAAAAACATTTTACAGTCTGGTCGCATGGCTCGTTGTTGAAATCCATCGCAATTAGCTTGCGTTGTTAGTTTCTCTGACAGCTATTTGTAGTTGGCTAATAACCAGATCCTGCCCTATATTAAGTCTTAAACACATTACATTATTATTTGCGCATGCAGGGGCTTTGGGTCATTGCAGTACACGCAGTAAATTACTTCTTTCTACATGGGTCTGCCGACTTAGGTTTCCCGGCTCAACTCTTTCAAGTGACATCGAGTTGCGTAACAATTTTACTTTGGGGACTGATTGATGCAAATCTACCAACATAATGAAGTAGCTAGCTGGGTATTAGATGAGGTTCTGGATAAGCCTTGCTAGTACACTACATGACCAAAAGTATGTGGACACCTGCTTGTTGAACATCTCATTCCAAAATCATGGGCATTAATATGGAGTTGGTCCCCCTTTTGTTGATATAACAGCCTCCACTCTTCTGGAAAGGCTTTCCATTAGATGTTGGAACGTTGCTGCTGGGACTTAGAGGTCTGGCACTGAAGTTGGGTGATTAGGCCTGGCTTGCAGTTGGCGTTCCAATTCATCCCAAAAGTGATCGATTGGGTTGAGGTCAGGGCTCTGCAGGCCAGTCAAGTTCTTCTACACCGAAAGCCATTTCTGTATGGACCTCGACTTAGTGCACAAGGGCATTGTCATGCTGAAACAGGAAAGGGCCTTCCCCAAACTTTTGCCACAAAGTTGGAAGCACAGAATCGTCTAGAATGTCATTGTATGCTATATCGTTAAGATTTCCCTTCACTGGAACTTTGGGGCCTAGCCCGAACCATGAAAAACAGCCCCAAGACCATTATTCCCCATCCACCAAACTTTATAGTTGGCAATATGCATTGGGACCATAGCGTTCTCATGGCATCTGTCAAACCCACATTTGTCCATTGGACTTCCAGATGGTAAAGCATGATTAATCTAAAAAAAAATAAAGGGAACACTAAAATAACACATCCTAGATCTGAATGAATGAAATAATCTTATTCGAAACTTTTTTCTTTACATAGTTGAATGCGCTGACAACAAAGTTACATTTGATTTCCATTGATAATTTTTGTGTATCAACCCATGGAGGTCTGGATTTGGAGTCACACTCAAAATTAAAGTGGAAAACCACACTACAGGCTGATCCAACTTTGATGTAATGTCCTTAAAACAAGTCAAAATGAGGCTCAGTAGTGTGTGTGGCCTCCACGTGCCTGTATGACCTCCCTACAACGCCTGGGCATGCTCCT
>QNTS01009301.1:10861-26202 GCA_003317085.1 Hucho hucho | reverse complement strand
CCTCCTGTCCTTACCCACCTCTCTCTCTCTCCTCCTTCCTCCTCCTGTCCTTACCCAACTCTCTCTCTCTCCTCCTCTTTCCTCCTGTCCTTCCTCCTGTCCTTTCCCACCTCTCTCTCTCCTCCCTCCTGTCCTTACCCACCCCTCTCTCTCTCTCTCTCTCTCTCTCTCCTTGTCTACTCCTATTCTGTCTTTTACTCTGTTAAATATAATTGATCGTTTACATGAAAGAAGCAATCCAAAGTTGCCAAAGCAATACAGTACAACAAGCCTGTCGTTCACACTTTATGTGAATAGTCCCATATAGATGATCTTGGTAAGGGTGGGGGTAAAGGTTAAGGGTTAGTTATTGAACATCCTACAAAGCATCCTACTTGGGACTAAATAAAGTGTTTCCCCATGTCTCTCCTCTGTCTGTCAGACCTACAGCCTGTGATGTACTGTGAACCAGCCTTCTGGTGTTCTATCTCCTACTACGAGCTGAACCAGCGGGTGGGCGAGACCTTCCACGCCTCCCAGCCCTCCCTTACCGTGGACGGCTTCACCGACCCCTCCAACTCAGAGCGCTTCTGTCTGGGCCTCCTCTCCAACGTCAACCGTAACGCCGCTGTGGAGCTGACACGCAGACACATCGGTACTGACACTTTGAAAATAAACCGCTGACAAAAATGACTTTTGGCCCGACACCAGGTCATTGACATGAGGGGAAACTGAAATGGAACAGCTTTGATAGATGGGATAACTGGTCAACTATAGGACTACTCCTACTTACAACCTGAACCACCTGTACTGCCCACACATGGTAGCGCCATGGAACACAATTGTGTTTACAAGGTCATTCACACCAAAGGTCAGACAAAGAGCCGTGTTATTAGCCGCTACCAGTACCTTAGGTCGGGGGTTGGGCCTTAGGTCAGGGGTTGGGCCTTAGGTCGGGGGTGGGCAAATAGATTCACCCGCGGGATGATTTTTGTCAGAGAGAATGGTCAAGGGGCCAGAATATAAGTATAATATTTTGTACACTGTTCTTTTCAAATACAATAATTTCATACCTTGATTACAGTGAGACACAATCACATATGTCCATTTTCTTATTCAGACCTCTTGACTTTTTCCACATTTTGTTACGTTACAGCCGTATTCTAAAATAGATTCAATTACACACAGTACCCCATAATGACCAAGCAAGAACAGGTTTTTATAAATGTTTGCAAATGTATTAAAAATAAAAAACGAATACCTTATTTACATAAGTATTCAGACCCTTTGCTATGAGACTTGAAATTGAGCTCAGGGGTATCCTGTTTCCATTGATCATCCTTGAGATGTTTCTACAACTTGATTGGAGTCCACCTGTGGTAAATTCAATTGATTGGACATGATTTGGAAAGGCACACACCTGTCTATGTAAGGTCCCACAGTTGACAGCATGTCAGAGCAAAAACCAAGCCACGGGGTCGAAGGAATTGTACGTAGAGCTCCGAGACAGGATTGTGTCGAGGCACAGATCTGAGGAAAGGTACCAAAAAATGTATGCAGCATTGAAGGTCCCCAAGAACACAGTGACCTCCATCATTCTTAAATGGAAGAAGTTTGGAACCACCAAGACTCTTCCTAGAGCTGGCCGCCCGGCCAAACTGAGCAATCGGGGGAGAAGGGCCTTAGTCAGGGAGGTGACCAAGAACCCGATGGTCACTCTGACAGAGCTCCAGAGTTCCCCTGTGGAGATGGGAGAACCTTCCAGAAGGAAAACCATCTCTGCAGCACTCCACCAATCAGTGACCAGACGGAAGCCACTCCTCAGTAAAAGGCACATGACAGCCAGCTTGGAGTTTGCCAAAAGGCACCTAAAGGACTCTGACCATGTGCAACAAGATGGTCTGATGAAACCAAGATTGAACTCTTTGGTCTGAATGCCAAGCATCACGTCTGGAGGAAACCTGGCACCATCCCTACGGTGAAGCATGGTGGTGGCAGCATCATGCTGTGGGGTTGTTTTTCAGCGGCAGGGACTGGGAGACTAGTCAGGATCTAGGGAAAGATGAACGGAGCAAAGTACAGAGATCCTTGATTAAAACCTGCTCCAGAGCGCTCAGGACCTCAGACTGTGGCAAAGGTTCACCTTCCAACAGGACAATGACCCTAAGCACACAGCCAAGACAACGCAGGAGTAGCTTCGGGACAAGTCTCTGAATGTCCTTGAGTGGCCCAGCCAGAGACCGGACTTGATCCCGATCAAACATCTCTGGAGAGACCTAAAAATAGCTGTGAAGCGACGCTCCTCATCCAACCTGACAGAACTTGATAGGATCTGCGGAGAAGAGTGGGAGAAACTCCCCTAATACAGGTGTGCCAAGCTTGTAGCATCATACCCAAGAAGACTTGAGGCTGTAATCGCTGCCAAAGGTGCTTCAACAAAGTACTGAGTAAAGGGTCTGAATACTTGTGTAAATGTGATATTTCAGTTCTCTGTTTATAATACATTTGCAAAAATGTAAAAAATATATATATGTTTTGCTTTGTCATTATAAGGTATTGTGATGTCATCATGGGGTATTGTGTGGAGATTGATGAGGGGGAAAAACGATCCATTTTAGAATAAGGCTGTAACGTAACAACGTGGAAAAAGTCAAGGGGTCTGAATACTTTCCAAATGCACTGTATGTCTTTAGGTATACATCACATGTTCATTGTCATCAATGTTCAGAATTGAATGGCCGTCTGTGTACGCATCAGGGGTGGTTCTTGTCCTAGACTGATGGCTCTCTGTATGTCTGCAGGCAGAGGGGTGCGCTTGTACTATATTGGAGGAGAGGTGTTTGCAGAATGCCTCAGCGACAGTGCCATCTTCGTCCAGAGTCCCAACTGTAACCAGCGTTATGGCTGGCACCCCGCCACTGTCTGCAAGATCCCCCCAGGTGAGAGCTGAGACGGGGGGGGGGGGGCCTGTGGCAAAGAGAGCGAGACAAAAGGTTGACACACAGTAGGTTATTTTCCACAATGACTGATATACTGTGGTTACTCACCAACACACACACACCTCATTCATTGTGTCTTGACGGTAACGGTTGTGTGACGGTTCCATAGGCTGCAACCTGAAGATCTTCAACAACCAGGAGTTTGCTGCCCTGCTGGCCCAGTCGGTGAACCAGGGCTTCGAGGCTGTCTACCAGCTTACCAGGATGTGCACCATCCGCATGAGCTTCGTCAAGGGCTGGGGAGCAGAGTACAGGTAACGCACAGTCGACAGCGACGCTCTCATTAAGGTTTCATGCATTAAACAAGAGTCAACCCTGTCAGTAGTCCATACCAGGCTCCTACCTGATTAGCTGACTAGTTGATTCAGGTGTGACGGTACAGGAATTGAGAAACTATGAGGGATGGCTGAGGGGTGCAGGGTTAAGTAACAACTATGAGGGATGGCTGAGGGGTGCAGGGTTAAGTAACAACTATATGGGATGGCTGAGGGGTGCAGGGTTATGTAACAACTATATGGGATGGCTGAGGGGTGCAGGGTTATGTAACAACTATATGGGATGGCTGAGGGGTGCAGGGTTATGTAACAACTATATGGGATGGTTGAGGGGTGCAGGGTTATGTAACAACTATATGGGATGGCTGAGGGGTGCAGGGTTAAGTAACAACGCTTCTCGTTGTCATCAACTAAACCACCCCACAGATTATCAGAAGGTGCTGATTGGTCTACCCGTACGATGGGTGGAAGGGATGGGCTCAGACGGTTTGAATGTGGTCGTGGCCAGACTGTGTCTGTGTTGTGAAACAGAATGTAAGCTCATGAGATCAGGATGGATCGTACCAGGCTAGTGTCTCCCCTCTCTTCCCCATAGAAACAGGTCAGTTTCACCCAAACACACATGTACTGTGTCAAAGGAAGCTATCAGAGTCCCGCCCCCCCCCCCTCTCATCCTCTTCTCCATGCTGTAGTCTGACTCATCTGGTCAGAGAAGAGAGGGGAGAAGAGGGGATAGCCCTCTGGGGCTTCTGTACTGGGAACCAGTGGTTGCTTTCCACCGGGGAGATCCCCAACGCGCGCGCTCACTCACACAGAGGAAGAGAGCATGCATGTGGAGACACTTAGGTGCAGGGTCTCTCTCTCTCTTTCTTTCTCTCGCTCTCTCTCCCTCTCTCATTGAATCTCAATGATTCCTGTGGAATACTCAGATTCCTCATACGAATACTCAGTTTATAACCTGTCCACAATCTGAAATGTATTACACTGAACAAAAATATAAATGCAACATGTAAAGTGTTGGTCCCATGTTTCATGAGCTGAAACAGAAGATCCCAGAAATGTTTCATATTTACAAAAAGCTTGTTTCTCTCAAATGTGGTGCATAAATTTGTTTACATCCCTGTTAGTGAGCATTTCTCCTTTGCCAAGATAATCCATCCACCTGACAGGTCTGACATATCAAGCTGATTAAACACCATGGTCATTACACATCTGGCATATCAAGTTGATTAAACAACATGGTCATTACACAGGTGCACCTTGTGCTGGGGAAAGTAAAAGGCCACTCTAAAATGTGCAGTTTTCTCACACAACACAATGCCACAGATGTCTCAAGTTTTGAGGGAGTGTGCAATTGGCATGCTGACTGCAGGAATGTCCACCAGAGCTGTTGCCAGAGAATTGAATGTTCATTTCTCTACCATAAACCACCTCCAAAGTTGTTTTAGAGAATTTGGCTGTACGCCCATCTGGCCTCAAGACCACGTGTATGTTGTCCTGTGGGCAAACGGTTTGCTGATGTCAGCACTGTGAACAGAGTGCCCCATGGTGGGGTTATGGTATGGGGCGGAAAACGAACACAATTGTATTTTATCGATGGCAATTTGAATGCACAGAGATAGCGAGACGAGATCCTGAGACCCATTGTTCTGCCATGTTTCCGCATGATAATTCACAGCCCCATGTCGCAAGGATCTGTACACAATTCCTGGAAGCTGAAAATGTCCCAGTTCTTCCATGGTCTGCATACTCACCAGACATGTCACCCATTTGAGCATGTTTGGTATGCTCTGGATCGACGTATGACAGCGTGTTTCAGCTCTCGCCAATATTCAGCAACTTCACACAGCCATTGAAGAGGAGTGGGACAACATGCCACAGGCCACAATAAACAGCCTGATCAACTCTATGTGAAGCGATGTGTCACGCTGCAAATGGTCACACCAGATACTGACTGGTTCTCTGATCCACGCCCCTACCTTTTTTTTAAGGTGTCTGTGACCTACCGATACTTATCTGTATTTCCAGTCGTGAAATCCATAGAACTGTAACTCAGTAAAATCTTTGAAATTGTTGCATGTTGCGTTTATATTTTTGTTCAGTGTATCTTTATAGCTACAAAAACAACCCATTATATCCCCCTTCACACTTTCTGGTAAAACTCTAAACGGTAGCAGAGACAATATATTGGGATATTAAATAGAACTCCCAGATAGGTTCTTGTATACAGTGGCTCATGCAGAAGTCTGACGGTAGCAGAGACAGTCTGGGATATTAAATAGAACTCCGATAGGTTATTGTATACAGTGGCTCATGCAGAAGTCATGAGGCCTACACCCTAGAGGCCTTTCAAGTCCTTGCTTCCCCCTCTGTACTCCTAGAACAATAAGTATTCATCTATTGTAATCACAGCTACCCACCTCTCCCTTCTCCTCTCTCTTCTTCTCCTCCACCTCTCCCTTCTCCTCCACCTTTCTTCTCCTCCTCTCTCTTTTTCTCCTCCTCCTCCTCTCTCTTCTTCTTCTTCTCCTCCTCTCCCTTCTCCTCCTCCTCTCTCTTCTCCTTCTCTCTCTTCTCCTCCTCCTCTCTTCTTCTCCTCCTCCTTCTCCTCTCTCTCCTCCTCTCTTCTTCTCCTCCTCCTCCTCTCTCTCCTCCTCTCTTCTTCTCCTCCTCCTCCTTTCTCTTCTCCTCCACCTCTCCCTTCTCCTTCTCCTCTCTCTCCTCTATAAAGATGAAGTGCTCTAAATGTATCATTCACCACTGTGGACCGTGCTGGAGTTTGGCTGCTAGTAGTTCTCTGGCCTTGCAGACACCCAGTGAGAGAAGCAGGAGTTTGGCTGCTAGTAGTTCTCTGGCCTGGCAGACACAGTGAGAGAAGCAGGAGTTTGGCTGCTAGTAGTTCTCTGGCCTGGCAGACACAGTGAGAGAAGCAGGAGTTTGGCTGCTAGTAGTTCTCTGGCCTGGCAGACACCCAGTGAGAGAAGCAGGAGTTTGGCTGCTAGTAGTTCTCTGGCCTGGCAGACACCCAGTGAGAGAAGCAGGAGTTTGGCTGCTAGTAGTTCTCTGGCCTGGCAGACACCCAGTGAGGGGGTTTAATGTCAAGGAGACGAGGGGGGAACCGTGAGGAGAGGTATTGAGATCAAGCTGGTCTGAAGTGGCTACTTTTATTTCAACTGTTTCTCCCAAGTGTCAGGACGCCAAGGGAACGTGAGGGAGAGTGGAAACAAAATAATGAAATATTTTCTCATTTTAATCTGCCGATGGTTTCATTTTTAGTCACTGCCCAGCTATGCTTATTTTTCCCCTGTGCAATTCCTCACTCAAATATTTAGTTGTAATGAACTATTCATGCGCATGCCGTAGGTACAGTTGTACAGACGTTTTCCATCAGCAGCCATTGATAAAGTTTTCATGTGTTTCCACAATAAGAAAAAGACCAGCTCAGCCCAGCGCACACAGGGCTGAGAGGGAGTTGTGTAAGGGGGATGGAATGCAGGAAAGAGGGAGAGGGTAGAGCGAGGGAGGCGGGAGACGCGAGGGAGGGAGGCGGGAGACGCGAGGGAGGGAGGCGCGGAGGCAGGAGACGCGGAGGGAGGGAGGAAGGGAGGGAGTGGGGCGCAGTGCTTCTATCCCAGGGTGGGACATCGTGTGCTCTCCTTGTCCCTTCAGACACAGCCCACTTGACTTTTATCACTGTAGTATTACTGCCCAGTCTACACTAGCCTGGTTCCAGATCACTGTAGCATTACTGCCCAGTCTACACTAGCCTGGTTCCAGATCTCTGTAGTATTACTGCCCAGTCTATTCTAGCCTGGTTCCAGATCACTGTAGTGTTACTGCCCAGTCTACACTAGTCTGGTTCCAGATCACTGTAGTATTACTGCCCAGTCTACACTAGCCTGGTTCCAGATCACTGTAGTATTACTGCCCAGTCTACACTAGCCTGGTTGCAGATCACTGTAGCATTACTGCCCAGTCTACACTAGCCTGGTTCCAGATCACTGTAGTATTACTGCCCAGTCTATTCTAGCCTGGTTCCAGATCTAAGGGGTTGGCAAAACAGCACAGACATCTCGACCAGTCTATTTCTTCGGGATCGGTGTCCCTTCCATGGGACGGTTGAGCTAACGTAGGCTAATGCGATTAGCATGAGGTTGTAAGTAACAAGAACATTTCCCAGGACATAGACATATCTGATATTGGCAGAAAGCTTAAATTCTTGTTAATCTAACTGCACTGCCCAATTTACAGTAGCTATTACAGTGAAAGAATAACATGCTATTGTTTGAGGAGAGTGCACAATTTTGAACATGAAAAGTTATTAATAAACAAATTAGGCACATTTGGGCAGTCTTGATACAGTGAACCATTACATTTATGTTAAAAATGTTGTATCAGTTTAAAACTTTGCACATACCCTGCTGCCATCTAGTGGCCAAAATATAAATTGCAGCTGAGCTGGAATAGTACATTATGGCCTTTCTCTTGCATTTCAAAGATGGTACAATAAAAATACAAAAGAACGTTTGTTTTTTTCTTTGTTTTATCTTTTACCAGATCTATTGTGTTATATTCACCTACATTCTTTTCACATTTCCACAAACTTCAAAGTGTTTTCTTTCAAATGGTACGAAGAATATGCATATCCTTGCTTCAGGGCCTGAGTTACAGGCAGTTAGATTTGGGCATGTCATTTTAGGCAAAAATTGACCACGGCTAAGGGCTAAGGGCTGTTCTTATGCAAGTCTTATTCACACTCACAAACTGTGTTGAAAACCTACAAGAAAATGGATGAGTCTTTGTCACTGTCATACAGGTAGAATCCAGATCCTAGTTGATTGTGTTACTGCAGTGAACTATCCTCTCTCTTATGTCTCCTCCTCCTCTCCGGTCCCTCTACCCAGGCGACAGACCGTGACCAGCACCCCTTGTTGGATCGAGCTGCACCTCAACGGCCCCCTGCAGTGGCTGGACAAGGTGCTCATGCAAATGGGTTCCCCCAGCATCCGCTGCTCCAGCGTGTCGTAGGAATACTCTTCCCACCCTCTCTGTCACAGCACCAGTGACTAAACAGACTACAGACCATAGACACGTCAACTAAAGGATCAGAAAGGGTTCCCTCAGGCATTGAGAGAAGGCTTTGGAAGGAGAGCCTGTAGGCTGAGAAAGCGCAGCCCTCGTCTGTGACATACTCTCCCCAACCCTCGTCTGCGACATACTCTCCCCAACCCTCGTCTGCGACATACTCTCCCCAACCCTCGTCTGCGACATACTCTCCCCAACCCTCGTCTGCGACATACTCTCCCCAACCCTCGTCTGCGACATACTCTCCCCTCCACACCAACTATTGACAGCACTTTTTACATTTATTTTTTACGTTATTTTTTTTTACATGTTTGTGGCAAAGGGGGCGTGTGCATTAAAACAGGACGGCGTTGTTATCGCCTCTATGTCATAGCCGTTTTTTTATTGAACATGTTTTAATATGTCGGCATCTAGTGCCAACACCGCTGTAGCATGGGAGTTTTTAAGTCATGACATTCTTCCATTTCCTTTTCTGTTCTTGTTATCATTGTGTAGTTAGTTGTACATGTGTTTATGTAGCGGTGCAAGATATTTACTACATTGGGTATTTTTGGAAGGCGAGTGATACTGCTTTTTATATAGCATGCTAGAAGAAAAATACGTTTTACACATTTCAGTGGAGTTTGTTTCTATGGTTAGGTGTTTTTTTGTTGTCTTTTTGTTGCAAATTTATAGAATGCCGCCCATTGTTAGCTGATTGAAAAATATATGAATTTGTCGTAATGAAATATGTTCCTCCCTTACCACTTCTGAGTAGTGTGTAAAGGGAAATCTAGTAAGAAGCTTTTAGGCTGGGTCGATGTTCTCCTGTCTGTCCATTCCCCTGGGCAGGTTTCCCATGTTCTCCAGTTTGTCCCGGAACAGTGCAGATCGTGTTTGTAATCCGTCTTTTTGGAAGCGCGCCAAATCTCTTTCCCACACAGTGAGACCATTGGGTTGTGGATTTGAACTGTCACCCAGATCTCCTCTGACTGTCTGAGGAGTTTGACACAGCAGTGTATTTCTCAATACATCTGAAACTGTGTTTGATTATCCATAGCATTTGACAAAATTAGAACTTTACAAAAAATGTTTTTTGTATTTTACCCCTTTTTTCTCTGCAATTTCATGATATCCAATTACGATCTTGTGTCATCGCTGCAACTCCCCAACGGGCTTGGGAGAGGCGAAGGTCGAGCCGTGCGCCCTCCGGAACATGACACGCCAAGCCGCGCTTCTTAACACCCGACCACTTAACCCAGAAGCCAACTGCACCAATGTGTCGGAGAAAACACTGTTCAACTGACGACCGAAGTCAGCCTGTAGGCGCCCGGCCCGCCACTAGTAGTTGCTAGAGCGCAATGAGCCAAATAAAGCCCCACCGGCCAAACACTCCCCTAACCCGGACGACGCTGGGCCAATTGTGCGCTGCCCTATGAGACTCCCGGTCACGGTCGTTTGTGATAGCCTGGGATCAAACCCGGGTCTGCAGTGACGTCTAAAGCACTGCAATGCAGTGCCTTAGACCGCTGAGCGACTCGGGAGGCCTTGACACAAACTTTTGTCATGGCAATGGTCGTGTTGAGCGACGTTGCCCCTGCATTTTACAAGAAATCTCAAAGTCTGGGAATAGTTGATCCAGTCATTTATACAGGCAAACATACTTCAAGGGGCAATTCTTAGTGTCAATTTTGGAAAAGTGACTATTGACTGCTTATGGGCATTGCAGAGTGTTGCCAGTCAGCTGTGTTCTCAGAACCTAGGATTAAGCTAAGTATCCTGGATTGTAGATACAGGAGTGTTCCTTCCTCATCTCTATTTTACTACAGAAGTGTAGTGTTTTGTATTTTGTAATGAAACGCCATGCAAGACTGTATGGTGCTGATGTGAAAACCCTGAGAGGTGCACTATCACTTGTTAAAGTTAGCTAGTCTAATCTCTCTCTCTCACACACACACACCAGTTGCCATGCCCCCCGTCCTCGGCTGATACCCAGCTCAATCTGCACATTTTCTAGGACCTCCATGGTTTCCCCTGGAAGTGAGAACTGTGGGTAAGAGTTGAACCTGTACTACGGTCTGTAGTATTAGTGTTGTTTCATCACCGTTTCACTGACGTAGTACTCACTCAGATCCAGCAGGGGGTGCTACTCTCACCAAAAACACACCTGTGTGTATATACATTTAGAACAAGTCAAATGCATGCTTATTTTCACACTTGTCCCCTTTCTTTTGTAATGTAGATTCTATTTTGCTACCAAGTATTTTTGTAGAAAGGGGATGGTATAGCATTATATGCTCGGCTCCTGATGTCGTCACGGCGATGGAGACATACTGCTGTCAGGTGGAGAGGACACTGTTTTGGGGAAAGTAGATTTTGTTTAGTATTTTTTTATTTTTATGGGAAATGTTTGCCAGGGTCGAGCTATGTACATAGTAGGACCAAGTCCCCTTTCTGTCAGTCAGTACTTTCTTGAATACTCTACCCCTCTTATGAAATGTAGGATTTGAAGCCTGCTAACTGTGTGCGTGGAAGTGTATGAGTGTGTGTGTCTATGAATCAGACCATTGTGGTCCTGATGGTTTTGGGCTAGAGGAGGACCGTAGGGAAGTAGGGGGGAGATCAGATCTCCCTGTAATGACCCACAGCACCGCTTATTATTACAATCCCCTCACTGAACACTGCACCCTATTCCCTTCATGGGGCGGCAGGTAGCCTAGGGGTTAGAGTGTTGGACTAGTAACCGGAAGGTTGCAAGATCAAATCCCCGAGCTGACAAGGTAAAAATCTGTCGTTCTGCCCCTGAACAAGGCAGTTAACCCACTGTTCCCTGGTAGACCGTCATTGAAAATAAGAATTTGTTCTTAACTGACTTGCCTAGTTAAATAAAGGTTAAATATATATATATATTTTTTAAAGTAGTGCACTACTACCCATAGGCCACTGGTCAAAAGTAGTGCACTACTTCCCATAGGGCGCTGGTCAAAAGAAGTGCACCACTACCCATAGGGCGCTGGTCAAAAGTAGTGCACCACTACCCATAGGGCGCTGGTCAAAAGTAGTGCACTATGTGCCATTCCAGATGCAGCCCATTTGTCTTTATTAGGAGTGGTCTGGGTTTGGGTGTTTCCATTCCCGTCTTACTGTATGGGGGTGCTTGGTAGAGGTGGAGGGAATTGAACCATGCACATGGTCTCCTACAGCACTTAGTTACTTACGTGCATTGACCAAGCGCAAGCTTCTGTCTTGACGCTAACCCAACAGTGCTAACTGCTAGCCGTTATCGTTACAGTGATGCTAACCCAACGGTGCTAGCTGTTAACATTAGTGATGCTAACCCAATGGTGCTAACTGCTAGCAGTTAACATTACAGTGATGCTAACCCAACGGTGCTATCCGTTAACATTACAATGACACAGAGCAGTGTGTATGAGGGTATACTGTATCACTGTTTTTCACTGCTCTCCATGTACCTTGTCCTACAAGGACATTTCAGAAAAAGTAGTATCTACCGATCTGGAGAAAGAGATTTGCTCTTTGTAAAGCTGTGTCCAGGTGAACTGAACCCAAATTCACCGTCCTATAGCACCATTGCAAATCCAATGGTACATGCATTTACCTGATAGAGTATATTTTATTAGCAAAGAAATGTTTTTAATCTGCTCTTCAAGTTGTATTGCTTGTTCTTGTTTCCACCCGTACTATTCTGTGTGTATTAGTTGTTTGTCCTTTTTATTCTCCAAATCCTTTGTCATTTTGTATAAATATATATCCTTATTTTGTTTTTTTCTTTGCATAGGAAATGTTGTCGAAATGATGCATCATACTTGTACCTGTTATTGTTGGTCTTTTAATAAAAAATACATATCTCAAATGATTCTGGTGTAGCCTGTTATCATTTTATTAGCTAGGACTATTCCCTTTTTATACCAAGTCAATACATTTAATGCTTCGATATGTAACTTTTTTGGGCGCCTCGATCAAATTCTCATAGTAATATGAGTTATAGATCAGTCATTGTCATGGAAAGAAAGTCTAAGAAGCGGTAGATCGGTTCTATGCACGATATTTCTATGCTTCCCGTTCTTAAGTTTGTTTTTTCCTCTTTTACTTTAGGTTTTGTACACCAGGTTCAAACCGCTGAAAATACAATCTGTTTGGTTATGTAAAATATATTTCACAGCGGTTTAGATGGTACAATAATTCTCTACACTACTTATTTTGTCACATAAACTGAAATCAGGCGAACTATTAGAATTTTAGCAACCAGGAAATGCCAGAGCCATTTCTGCATAGTGTATCTTTAAGTTTATTCACACACCAAAAATAGCAAAAATGTGTTTTTATGTATATTTTCTTGCTTTTCACAGACATTTTGCTGTCAACCTTTTGTTATGTTGTCTGTGTCCAGGCAGCAGTTATCTAGATGGAGGGAGACCGGTGTGATTAATGATCGGTAGGTATTCTCCATGTTTTAGATTGGCTGACATTATTTCAACCACATCAGATATACATACTGTAGGGATAACTACTGTAAGAGGGGAAATGGGACACATTATGCTCGAGAGCTGTTCAGAAATCAAGTCATAAAACCAATAGAATGTTATTTTAATGCTGTTTTTCAGAATTCCCTTTTAACAATTTACAAAGACTTAAATGATCTACTGTGTGAATTATTTTTTGAACACTTATTTTATTCTCTGAGGTAAAATCTGGATAGTACAATGATCCATGACTTCATGTTTTGCACTTTAGTTCAGATATTCAACTGTACTTTGAGGACCTACAGTTGGGCCAGCCAAACGCTCTAAGGCAGTCCCTGGTGTAAAGCATAAAGCGCTTACCTGGATAGTGTATAACCCAGGGGTCTCCAACAGGCCCATCATGAGCTACCAGTAGCTCGCAGCGCACATAAAGTATGTGGACACCCCTTCGAGTTGGTGGATTCGGCTATTTTCGACCACACCCGTTGCTGACAGGTGTATAAAATTGAGCACACAGCCATGCAGTCTCCAAAGACAAAAATTGGCAGTGGAATGGCCTTACCTAAGAGCTCAGTGACTTTCAATGTGGCACCGTCATAGGATGCCACCTTTCCAACAAGTCAGTTCGTCAAATTTCTGCCCTGCTAGAGCTGCCCCGATCAACTGTAAACGTCTAGGAGCAACAACGGCTCAGCCGTGAAGTGATACGCCACACAAGCTCACAGAACGGGACTGCTGAAGCGCATTGTGTGTAAAAATCGTCTGTCCTCGGTTGCAACACTCACTACCAAGTTCCAAACTGCTTCTAGAAGCAACATCAGCACAATAGCTGTTAGTTGGGAGTTTCATGAAATGGGTTTCATTGGACTCTGGAGCAGTGGAAACGTGTTCTCTGGAGTGATGAATCACGCTTCACAATCTGGCAGTCCGAATCTGGGTTTGGCGGTCACCAGGAGAACACTACCTGCCCTAATGCATAGTGCCAACTAAAGTTTTGGGGAGGAGGAATAATGGTCTGGGGCTGTTTGTCATGGTTTAGGCTAGGCCCCTTAGTTCCAGTGAAGGGAAATCTTAACGCTACAGAATAAAATGACTTTCTAGACGATTCTGTGCCTCCAACTTTGTGGCAACAGTTTGGGTTAGGCCCTTTCCTGTTTCAACATGACAATGTCCTGTGCACAAAGAGAGTTCCATACAGAAATAGTTTGTCAAGATCGGTGTGGAAGAACTTGACATGCCTGCACAGAGCCCTGAACTCAACCCCATCGAACACCTTTGGGATGAATTGGAACGCTGACTGCGAGCCAGGCCTAATCGCCCAACATCAGTGCCCGATCTCACTAACGCTCTTGTGGCTGAATGGAAGCAAGTCCCTGCAGCAATGTTACAACATCTAGTGGAAAGTCTTCCCAGAAGAGTGGATGCTGTTATAGCTGCAAATGGGGGACCAACTCCATATTAATGCCTATGACTTTGACATGAGCTGTACGACTAAGAGATGTCCACATGCGTTTGGTCATGTAGTGTATGAGTAGCTCGCCAAACAATTCTGGAAGTACATGCATGTTTTCCACCGCGAACGGCAATAAACAAATCTCACAATTATCAGACACAGCAGCTCCCAGCTAACCAACGCAACCTTGACATGATCCCAACCCTGGTTAGTCACTATTGGTTTAAAAAGCCAAACCTATCACGATATCTGCCAATTAATTTCCATCAATATTGCCTGTCTTTCTGTCTGTGGGGTGCGTGTGTTTGTCTATCACTCCGTGTATAGTCAGTTGATGTGATAACTGTCTTGTGGGTTGAAATGCTTTCCCCAAAACCTTCTTGATTACATGTTAACTGCAAAGTAGGCTTACCTGGCAGAAGTATATCATGAGTAAGTATCAATCAACCAATCAAATGTTTTTATAAAGCCTTTTTTACACCAGCCGATGTCACAAAGTGCTGTGCAGAAAGCAATGCAGGTGTAGAAGCATGGTGGCTAGGAAAAACTACTTAGAAAGGCAGGAACCTAGGAAGAAACCTAGAGAGGACCCAGGGGGTGGCCAGTCCTTTTCTGGCTGTGCCGAGTGGATATTATTACAGTACGTGGCCAAGATGTTCAAACGTTCATAGATGACCAGCAGGGTCAAATAATAATAATCAGTGGTTGTAGAGGATGCAGCAGGTCAGCACCTCAGGAGTAAATGTCAGTTAGCTTTATCATTTCTATCTATTATTTGTTATCTGCAAACTTGGCCATGAAATGAGCAGCAGCACTACAGAACCATCGCTAAACAGGCACATTAAACAGCACATTACTCACTCTCAAGATGCGCAATTAAAGGGGAATTACACTTAAAAATCTAAATGTGTTGTCTTCCAGACCTAAACAAAGTTGTCTTCTGATTTGATTTAAGCATTGAAATCGACTCAGAACAACCAATTTAGTTGTTTCTCTATGAACATTTTTTATTTTAAGAGTGAAAAACATCTAAAACCAGGAAAAATTTAACTGAACTATTTGGGAAAATAAAAAACAGAATTTGGGA